>JASSKH010000082.1:0-250001 GCA_031763025.1 Macrocystis pyrifera
GCGCAACGGTACGGGAAGTTATCGTGTTGACGGAAACCTGCACCACGTGGCGTACGTGATCAGGCCAGGGAAGTACTTCGTGCGGCGGCTTCTGCAGTTGAGCAAGCTGCATCTAAATGGGCAGGAGAAATGGGGGGGGGGGGGGGGGGGCATGGGGGAGGAGTAGGAAGAAGCCGGAAGCCACGAGGGTGTTGAGATTGACGGGGTAATTCATGGAAGGCGTGAAGTGGTGGAGAACGGCCAGCCGGGGAGGGAGAAAGTTTGGCGGCGCCGTTCTTTAGATTCGTGAAGCAGACCCACGAAAGGACATGGTTTTCGGACGAGTCGTTCGAGGCTGTCGGGGGGCTGTGCCTGGAGCCGGGGGTATACTGGAGGTACAGTTTGTCGGAGGAGGAGAGGAAGAGGACGACTAGGAATACGAAGAGCGGGGACGGGAATCGGTTGTCGATCAACGTTCTGGGGCTGTGATGACAGGTTACGTGATGATAGTGATCAGGAGGGATATATCAACGAAGGAAGGAACGTCGGTGCTGATGAAGGGGAACCGTTTATCGGCGGTGCAGTGGGTAATTAACTGCGGGGGGGCCGAAGGGGGAGGAGAGGTCGGGGGGGGGATGATGCGCCTTAGGGGGTTGTTGTAGAGGATAGGAGGGTGGAGCGTCCAAGCAAAGCACGTGCGGGGCTTGGAGAATATTCTGGCTTACGGGATAACGGGGAGTAAAGGAAAACTAACCAAACAAGGCTGCCCGCATAACGCCACACCGTCCTATGGCAGGCCCAGGAGCTCAGGGTGGAGGGGAAGGAGATGTGTTCGGAGATTTAGCGCGCTGCCACGCACTCGGACGAGTAGCGAGGTCGACTACGAAGGCAAGGTTGGAGGATGTGGGTGAGCCGTAGGGTCATGTGGGGAGAGGGGAATTGGCTCGGGCGGGAGATGAAAGAGTGGGAGCTGGTAGAAGAGCTGACGGAGTTCATGACCTACTGCTGCGCGGAGAGGAAGAACAAGGAGTCGACCGTGGCGGGGAAGCTGGTAGCGGTGAACGTTTACCACGAGCAGTGGGTGCGGTTGTCATTACCGTTGCAGCATTTCAGGATCAAGGCGGTGAAAAAGGGGGTCAAGAGGGAGCACGCGGAGGCCGGGAACCACACGCGGGTGAGGAGATCGCTAACGTGGGAGATGATCAAGGTGGTGGAGGAGAGCATAGGAGAGTGGGACGTGAGGGGGAGGATAGCGTGGATTGGCTTGGCTTCGTCGTATCAGCTTGTGCTGAGGGCACGGGAATCGTTCGCAGGGGAGGGGATAGGGGTGCGCCAGGTCAACTGCCTGAGGAAGGCCACATTGCCGTTTTCGAGAAAGGCATACAGCTGGGGCCGGAGAGGCGGGTGACGGCGGACATCGTGGAGGTGCAATTTAAAGGAGGCAAAGGGGACCAGAGGAGAAAAGGGGCGGTCATGGTGAGGACGTAGGGGGACAAGGAGGGGGGAGCTCGGGGGGGATGCGGTGAATTTGTTGCTGGAGCTGCTCGAGTACTACTGGACAATAATCTCTGGGGGAGATAGCGCGCCGCTGATGGCCTACAGGAGTGGCGGGGAGTGAAACGTTCAGACGAGAGGGCAGGCGACGTACTGTCTAAGGAGCAGGCTGGAGAGGGTGGCGGAAAAATAGGGATCGCATGGGAAGGGAGCAGTGGCGGGGTTGATACCGGAGCAATTCGCGCTGCTTTCGAGGAAGACATGAGCAACGAGGCTGGCGGAGATGGGAGCTCCACCGTGGGTGATCCAGAGGGAGGGGAGGTGGGCGTCGCAGGCGTTTATGGGGTACGTGAGATCGAATATAGAGGATCCCCTGAGGATCTTCAGAGCGCTGGTGGGTGGGACGGGCGATTCGCGTAGGTAGCCGGGGCAGGGGACGAGGTGGGGCGTGTAGGGGGGGGGGGGGGGGAGAGTAGGCGGACAATGCGGCTTCTGGCTTCTGAATGAGATTTTGGCTGTTGAGGATGTCTGTCAGAGTGATGGGAAAGTTAGCAGCGTAAAATAGCAGGAATAGGAGACGGGGGGGGGGGGGGGCGGGGGAAATAGGCGAGGGGAATCCGTCACAGTTCCACCCACCTTCCCCATGGGCGCCATGGGATACTAGTGAACATGCATTCTTTCGTGAAGAGTAGGCCAAAGTAGAAGAATGTCTTAAGGCTGTTTCCTGTGCGGTTCGATTTCGAGCTTCAGATTTATATTTTTCGATCTCAAGAATGAATGACCCGGATTGTGCAGTCCAAATATGCAAAATCCGACCGGATTTTTTTTATCCGACGACCTGGGTCACCGGATTCTCGAATCGAAAATGGCCTGCTCTCTAAATTCAAGATGTTATCCACGACAGCAAACAGCAGCAGAACCATCGATGAGTTGGATGGTGACATAGCTGTTTAGCGACGTTTCTTCGCGCCAGATGCGCGGTCGGCGGGCGGCGCATCCCTCCGTGGCCAGACTACAGTCGGTTGGCGCGGGCTCGGGCCCATATACCAAGACAAGCGCACTCGGCGCGCACCTCTCCGTGGATACGTACTCGTCGACTACACTGCTGCACAGCAGCAGCGGCAGCAGCATTCAGATACATTATGAAAAACAAAATACCAAGACAGCTTGACTCTAGCGCACGCGCCACGTCTCTTCGCCGCCAGACCAGAGACAGTCAGCCTTAGCTCGGACGCTCGGGTCCTACGCGCAGGGCGGCGCACCCAGCGCGTCTCTTCGCGGCGCCAGAACACAACAAAAGCAGTTGGTCTTGGCGTTTGCTCGAATCTCAGCACGCGTACTAAATCTTATTTTTCCCATAGGACGACTGTTTCGATTTGCCAAGTCCACATCTGAAAATGCGATCGGGTCAAAATCTGAAGCTCAAAAATCGAACCGTATAGGAAACGGCCTGACAGTCTGGGTGGGGTTCGGCGCGTCGGTAAAAAAAGGGAAAAATCGGGGTAGGGGGGGGATGTTCCGGTGGAGAGATATCTGGCACTGGGATGTCACGGGAAGATCACAGCTACACGTATATTCAGGGCACGAATACGCAGAGGCATCGGTACAGCAGTGGCAACAGTAGCAGGAGCTACAGCAGCAGCACCATCATCATCAGCAGGAGTTGAGAGGATTGACTGGACGCGAGGTAGGGGAGCAGAGATACAGTATGTGAGTCTTTCATCGCAATCTCCCGCCCACCCACCCGATGGCGTCTATAGGAGGGATGTTAAACGGAAGGGGGGGGGGGGGGGGCGAGAGAAGGGGGGAGGGGGGCTGCACGGGTATTTTGGCTGTTGAGGTTGTATGTCAGAGTGGTGGGCAGGTCAGTCGCGTACAATAGCTAGAATAGGAATCGGGGGAGGGAAGGCAGGGGGAAATGGACGAGGGGAATCCGCCACAGTTCCACCCACCTCCGCCGTGCGCGCCATGGGATACGAACGAACATGCACATTGTCGCGAACATACATTTTTTGCCTATACTACTGCTGTATACTTCCCTTCAGTATCGATACGACGGGATGAAGGGAACTAATTCCTATAGCATAAGCATTCCTTATATTCATTTCGTTGTGCTTCGGTTTGCCTATTATTTCCTTCCGTTTTAGTCTTCTTCTGTACTATTTTACAGTAAATGTCTGCCACATTTACTGTCTGCCATATCTCCAGGGGGACACGACACCTTTTTATTTTCGTTCGTATTAATATTAATAGTATCTTTCTGTTTTTCATAGAATGTCTATGCCGTGCCTGTCGAATCCAGTACGATGGCCTGGCATTGCATTGTCTATCTGCTTATTGCATAACAATGTAGTATCTGTGTCGTAGTTTTGTGACCACAGAGCTTGTATCTCTCCACAGCCTAGGTATTGAAGAATCGGCACAGACACTACTATTAATAGTTGTGCTGGATGTTGACGGGTAGACAGGACGGTCTAATTTGACGGGTGAAGAACACACACGAACATGCCTTGAGGAGACAGAAACCCAATTGGAGGTCTTCGATCCCCCGCCCACACACCCAACACACTACAGCATTCGGAACCCACGCCGGCCGCTGCACCGATTCCCTCTGTTCCCCCTCTGCCTTTTGTTTTTTCTGCCTGCTTTGGACTTTGGTTTGTTTGGTGTTGATTCGTTTTGTCTCGCCCGAATGTTCCTTCTTCCGTTTTATTTTTTCTTTCCGCGTTGCTACGATCGGGGTATTTTTGTTCCGCTTTTTCGCGTTATTTTCTTTTAGAATGCACAAATACCAGGCGATCTAAGGATATATCTGGTTGGACAGGATGGAGATTCACAGCATAGATACTGGGTGTGCTTGTGTGTTAGATGTCGAGGGGTAACGCGCATTGTAACTGCAGCACTATTAATACTAGCTGTAGAAATTGCCTCTTCAGGACTGCACTATTATAGTACTCCCGTTCTGGGGACAATTGGGAGCAACCTACCTGGAATTAGCGTTATGAATAGATACCTGGTATAAGTGTCTGTGCAGTGCAGCACTATTAACATAGTACACACGCACGAGCCGCTGCTAACCCGTTTAGTACTACAGTTCCGTTTTGGGACAAACTACTTAGAATTTGTTTGGGTTGTCGCCCAAACGGGATCCTTGAAGGGTTACATACCAGGTAGATGTTTTGGAGTGACTCAACACACGGTGGCAACAAAACAACGTACACTGTAAGCGAGGGAGTCTGTTCTGGTTAGGGATGCTTCGCTTTTAGACTGAAGTGCTACTGGTATTATTTGGGAAGATTCGAAACGCCGCTGCTGGTGATGATGGTCGTGGTCTCTCCCCGCCTCGTCTTACCTCGCTCGGATCCCTAGCATCGGGTACTTAATCGAGCCTGTCGTATCCAGTACGATGACACGGCTTTGCATTGTCTACTCTTCTTGCTGGATAACGTACTCTTAAATGATGTATTATTAATAACAACAGTATCTGTGTGTCACATAGTTTTGTGATCACATGGCTTGTACTCGCATCTCTGGGATCGAAGAATCGGCACGGACGCTGGTTGTGCTGGACGTCGACGGGTAGAAGGAATAGTTTTACCCTTTCAGTACTTCCGCCCTGTTTTTTGAGTGGTGTGTCCCCAAAAGGGGACTGCAGTCCTAAAAGGGTCAATGTAAACAGTACACATACAGCCTCAAACTGCAGGAGAAACGCCTCACTCATATACCGTACGTCAGGTTTGCTTGCTTTTTGTTCCCTCCGGAAACCAATGTAATATCCGGATGTGGCACTACAGCCAGTGTATACCCGACAGATACCACATCAGGACAACGTGGTATTAAGGAAACGGAGGATCCTTATCCACCCCCCCCCCGGGTTTCACGGTGACTCTAGTCTCCAGATACTTGATCGAAACACAATATTGAGTTGCAATTTTAACACGGCGTGTTTGGATCTTCGACTGGTTCGTGCCTTAGCAGAGATCGAGTGATACAGCTCGGTATCTTATCTACAGCAGCTTGTGATCATCCTCAGATTGGATGTAAGCAGTACGATAACACTGCACTTTCTCGACAGAGGCCTACACCTCGACTTTGAGGCGGTTGAGTGGGCAAAAATGTTTGACCGAGATTCGGGGCACACCAAACGAAAAAAAAAAAAGCCGCACCCGAACGTTTGCACTGTACTTCCAGGCAGCTACAAGTTGCCAAAATAATCCACAGCCCGCTTCTTTGAGGCATGTATATGTGAGGGTGTCGGATGCGCCACGTAGCAATCGTAGGCGACCAGAAACGATTCACGAGGTGTGTTCGTGAAGTCGAAATTGCAAGCCAGCAACACCAAAAACTCGCAAAATCGCTTCGATAAACACGTAGTACGTATTCGTATTTTTTTAGTTTTTTTTCTTCACGGTCGGGCGCCTAGTGAAATGACTGCCTTACCGATGACAAGGTAGTTCTGACCGAATGCTGGCTGGTGTTCTGGCGGGTCTTTTGGACTGTTAAGCTAACGTTGTGCCCGAAAAAAGTGCGGACAGGGCAACAAGATTCCTGCATTAAGAGTGTTTTCCGGCGGACGACTGGTTGGGCGCAACCAAATTCGGAACCATATTGAATGTAGGATAAATGTCTACTTTTGCTGGACATTCGGGTCTGGAAGTTTGTGCTCTCGAGATCAACACATTTATCGCCAGCGAGCGCGCGCGAAAGAGCGCGTGGCGGGGATGCAACCCGCCTATAGAGTGGACCGCACACATTCCATCGTGCGAGCGAAAACATGAGCGAGCTTGATCGGCGACGAACAGCCTTGTTGCGAGGCTGTCCAAGACTTCTAGAGATTTTCCAGCTCGAAAAAACAAGACCGGGGCTGTTGACTCCATACTGAAATAGTATACTCGCAAATCATATCTCTCCGCGATTATAGGGGTTATTTTTCGAACTCACAGTCAATGTGAAGCGCGCGGAGGGTTGATGGGGATTGGCATGCACCACTAATGCCGTCGGGAGTGGCCTATCACGCTCCCCATGTACGGGCGAACTGAAGGCTGGGCTTGCACGCCCAGCAGTCGTCGTGGCGGTAATGCATGGCTATCAAAGTTCGAGAACAACGACAAAAACGAAACGATTGCAGCTGTTTTTTTTTATTGTTGCCTGTTGCATAAACGTTTACTGTAACTAATACCGGTATACCTGGTGTGTACGTGGTTTTTGACGACGGTAGTTTCAGCAAACGCTATATATATACATATTTTTTTACGATTGATTTCGAACGACGAGTCCTCCCTTGCAAAGTTTGTTAGCCATGCATGACCCACACGGCGACTGCTGCAAGTCGAGCATCCAGTTAGACCGCACGTGGGTAGTGTGCTGGGCCACTCACGAGGGTGTTGGTGGTGCATGTCCATCTCCGTATACCATTCGCGCGCCTCGCCTTGACTGTGGTTTCGAAATATGACCTCTAGTTCGCGGAGAAATGTGTTTTATACAATTTTAGTATGGAATTCAACAGCCCGGGCTACAAGGTGTTGTTCTTTCGTTCTAAAAACTCTCGAGGGACCTTCGACGGCCTCGCAACAAGGCTGTTCGTAGCCGACCAAGCTCATTTTTTCGCTCGTACGATGGGATGCGTACAGTCCACGCTCTCCGTGGGTGGTCACGCCGCCCGCACGCTCTCTCTAGTACGCTGGCGGTACTAACTGTTTTGAACTCCAGCGCATAGGCTGCCAAAACCGTGATTTTCGGGATAATGGGGTTTTGGGCTAATGGAGTTTCACATTGTCATAGCAGCAGCAACTCACAAGGAAGGGGGGTCCATGTGCTCCACGCTTGAATTTAACAACCGAGAAAGTAGCTCAGATCTTGGCACGTTCGTTCCAAAGCTAGTCATGTCCGAGCAAGCTGTTCTTTTTGCTCGCACGATGGGATGCGCCGCCGACACGCAGGCGCACTCGCTTGATCATAATTCGCGGCTTTAACAATAATAGTGCTCGGTCTGGTCAAATTAAAAATCGAAAATATCGGCCCCAATTGACAATGGAATAATGTATAGAAATGGTTTCACGTAAGAGACGTACGAACCTTTCTTTTTGTTTTTTCGATGCAACAAATCTCCAGAAATCTTTGACGGCCTCGCAACAAGGCTGTTCGTGGCCGATTAAGCTCAATTTTTGGCTCACACGACGGGATGCGTACTGCCCACTCCGTAGGAGGGTTGCAGCCCCGCCACGCGCTCTTTCATGCTCGCTGTAGCGGGCGCTAAACGTTTTGATCTCGAGAGCACAAACTCCAAAACCCGGATTTCCAGCAAAATTAGGGGTTTTTGGTTCCGAATTTGTTCGCGGCCAAACGGGCGTGATACCGGAAATCTCAGGAAGTTTCCCAAGAGGGGATGTTCTTCATTTTATGGGCCGAAACGTTGCAATAAAAAAAAAAAAAAAACGTGCGAAAAGGGCTAAAAAGTCTTGTCACTATTTGCAGCTACAGTAACTTCATCTGAAATTTCGAAAAAATCCCACCTGACATCTACATATGATTAATAGAAATAAGGGTTTTAGCCAAGATGAGGTATACCTGGCCACTTTTCGGCCAAAATCAGTTACATGCTAAAAACAAGTACAAAACACACCCCTGGAGCCCTGCTATTGTTGGCCAGGCTGACAGCGTAACTCATACAAGGTATGTATATACAACGGTTGTAATACAAACTCAATATAAAATTTTATATCGCTCGTAAAATTCAGTAAAAATGGAATACAGACGAGACGTACTACCCAGCTTGCAACGTTGAGTATCAACTATTACGGGGGGGCATAGTAAATAGGACCAAATATTAGTAAAATTATGGAACTATATTTGTGTTTGTGTGCACCGTAGGTCCTGTTAACTATGGTCCCTTGTAATACTTGGATCAGATCAGTCGAACTCACATTTATTTATTTGGGATTCTTCTCCTTTTCCTTTTCTTCTTCGGTTTGGTTTCTTCGTTGCTTATCTTTCTTTATACGGTGTATTTTGGTTGCTGGCGTATGTATGTATGTTGTACCGGCCGCACCTATTAATAGTGCGAAGGCAGGGTATTGCGTCGGCTATTAGTGCATTACGGTGTGTTATCTCTGTGTCGCAGTCTGTGACCACAGAGCTCGTATATTTCTAGGGTGAAGAATCAGCACGGACACTGGGCTTGCTGGATGTCGACGAGTAGAAGAACGGTTTAATGTGAAGAACACACACACAGCTGGCTGACGTACTTCATAATCGTATAAAATACCTGGTACGTACTGGGAACCAACGTACTTCGATATTTTTATAAAATACCTGGTACCAGGTACGTACTGGTTCCCCTTTTTTTCCAAGTTGTGTGCGTTTTCTGTCGAAACTTCTGCGCGCGCCTGCTCGACAACCGACAACATATTTCTGTCCGGAGATACCCTCCGTCCAATCAGAGGGCACATCTGCACCAAGTCTACACCGCACATTACTGGAAACTTACGCCGTTCATTTCAGAGCCTGCGGATAGCCTTGTAGGTACAACATATCGGTACTGCTGCTGTGTATCTGGTAGTACATGCAATTGGAATACTTGTAGAGAGCTACGTATAAAGTGAGAGCTACATGTACCTTGCAGATGATACGTACACCTCGCAGCTAACTTGCTGCTGCACAGATAACTGATTATGCTGCTAAGATGGATATATCGCCATGCTCTCACATGCTGCTGTATATGGGTAGATGAATTGACCGACACTGGCGACGTAGTTCTTCCCTACGCACATTGACTCACATACAGAGAAGGCGGCCAGCAAAGAGACCCAGAGAAGGGTTGCTTTCTTCCTGTGTCTCTTGACGACACCTGCGGGCAGCCTGGGGTCGACGCAGAATCAACCGATCAAGCGGTGCAGCAGTACGCGAAGTAAAGGGATTCAATCACTTATCTAGCTTTGCAGGGAGATCCAACAAAGTCGTGGCGCAAACAGCGTAGGTAGATATAGGGGGGGCGGAAGCAAACCATACTGAACATGTGTGCATCCGCGCAATGAGTATGTGTGCAGCGCCATGAGAGCTGTTCTGTCGACGCGTAGAAATAACGGTTTGATGTGAAGAATACACACACTGCTGTCATCCCCGATGCACAGGTAGGTGTGACCCATAAAACGAGCGAGGTTGTCCGCGTCGGATCAACCTAACGTATACCCCGAGTATAATACGATTGATTGTGTACTATAAAAATAAAGGCACGTACCGGGGGGGGGGGGAGAAGGGACGACATCTGTGACCATGGTTTGTCCAGAAGATCGTCGAGGGTAAAACCTCTTCCGAGTGGGCTGGAAAGTAAAAGAGATGAAGCAAAAAAAAACAAAAAAAAAAACACGAGAGGCCGCAACCACGATTGGGTCGGTTTCCTCGAGACTACTTGGGTTTTCTTGCCCGATATTCACGCGCTTCTTACCACAGATTTGGCGAGGACGAAATCAAATCTTCGGCGGCGTGGTCTCCCTCGCGACCCGCGGCTACGTTGTCATCGGTGGAGGCCATGCTGATAACCCTTCCCGTTGCCAGGAAAGTCCCTCCCGCCGACCGGATAGTTGTGATCCTTCAAGTGCCAATGAATCCCTCTCCTGCCTCTTAGTTTGACTTTTCGGATAGCCCCAGCAGCCAACCCCGGTTCTTGCTGGGGAGAGAATACGAGATACGGAGGTAGTCGAAGTGTTGCAACAGCCGCTCGCCCCGGTGGCTCAGTGGTACCCTCGAATGGTGCTAGAGTCGATTCCGTGAGTTCAAGCCCCACCGTGGCGATAATTTCTTTGTACCAAAAAAGGAAAAGGAACCGACTGGTAAGACCGCGTGGCGTGGGTAGGCGAAATTCGACGCGACTCGACGAGGGAATGGCCGAAGTCGTCTCGCGATAAAAACGAAGGTACACACCGTAGTGGGGAGGGGAGGGGACAGGAGAGCCTTCTATGTGATGCCGGATCTGACTGGAGGGAGAGAGAAAAAAACTGACGGAAATCGAGAAGAAAAATCTAAGTCTCTCCGGAAAAGCGGGGAAGCGCAGGCCCATCGTTTGCAGCGTCGTCTCACGTCGTCTCTGTGTGATGCCTACCAGGTACATACATACCTGTACGATGTAGTATGACATCTATTATTATTTATATTTTTTATAATAGTGCATCAACCTCACGAAAATATCGGATACTTCCGAACGACTTCTTCTGTCTCAACCATGTGTCAACAACCTGCGATGCAACAATATACCAATCAGTGCTCGTAGAGCCTACAAAATAGTTGATGGACACTACGTACTAAGTACGAGATGAAGAGGACTAAAAAACACTGATTGGTTGATCGGGTTGTTGTTCTTCGCATTGAATAACCTTTTGTACCCGCACTTCGCATTGAATAACCTACCCGTCGACAGGGACGAGGCATAGAGGAGCCGGCTGCGCCACGCAGCTGAGGACGCCAAGAACGGCGACAACGGGAGGGGGGGAGGTGGGAATGGCAGCCGTACTGATACAGCTGTCGGCGAATGCAGAAACGAAATAATAGATCGGGTGGCTAGGTATCGGTTCGACCAGCTCTTATAGACTTTTGCCTGTACCTCCCTCTCTTTCGTGTTGCTTTGTCCGTGCAGCAGATATCTGCCCTTCTTGAGTACATACGTATGCTCTCTGTCTGGCAGCCTTTCTGAAGTCCTTTCGTCGTTTGTATTCTGTTTCATTCCAAATGTTTTTTTTATTGTCTTTTTGTTCTTATTTTTTTGGTCTTGCTTTTTTTTTGGTCTTTCTTGTGTTGTTGTGTTCTCGTACCCGATTCTCTGGCATTTCACTTGCTTGACACTTGACACTTGAATTTGCGATTATGTTTTATTTTTGGTCTTCCTCTGTCGCACAGCAGTAGTCTGTGATCACGGAATCATTTTCTCTCTGGAATCAGGACGGACAATGGGTATACTGATGAAGCTGGGTAGAAAGGACGATTTAATGTCAAGACAACAACAACACCCAGGACACGCAGCAGGCCAGAGGTATAAGCAGACGACCCAGTTCTTATACCTAGGCGGCACTATCCACGAAAACGCTGACCTCTCGCTCGAAATCGGTCGACGGATCCGTCTCATGCGAGCATGCCTCAAACGGTTCGACCTGGAGCTGTATGATAGGACGACCGCCCCCCTTAGCCTGAAAGTCCGAATTCTGAAAGCCGAGGTGATTGAGACCCTGCCGTATGGGTGTGTGATGTGGACCCTCAGAGCAGAAAACTTTGCCAAGCTTCGAACGGTTCACCACCAAGTCCTGTTGCGAGTCATTGGCTTCCAGCGCCGACTTCGTACTGACCATACCACCCTCTCCTACGCGAAGACCCTCAAGATGACACGTTGCGAGAGCATCGAAACGACCATCCGCAAACGGCGTCTCTTCTTCGGGGGGGGGGTGGCACGGCAAAGCAAGGATCGAATACCCAGTCGGGTAATGTTCGGGACGATGGCTATTGGGGAGAACCCGAGACCTGGCGGACAGGTTAAGACTTGGCATAGAGGCATAGTCGAAGACTGTTGATTGATCTCTAAAGGTATAGGTGCAGCTGGCACGGGAACGCGTGGTTGACTCCAGACAGTAACACGGAACTCCTCTTATATTATATCCGAGCTGTCGAGTGACAGCTCATGCATCGTATGCAGATTATTATTCAACATGACGCGGGAATAAACCTCCCGTTTATCCCCCCGAATATCCGACTAAATATCCCTCTCCTATAATCCTATGTCAATATATGGAACTCCTAATATTAGATGTAACGTCTCCGTCGTGTTTCTGAGCACAATCAATATCCCCCCTGCTCATTATACACGACCATACTTTAATATCCCCCCAGCTCTGTACACTACAATGTACGACTCCGCTGGGTGGAAACATCTCAATATTATGACCAACTCAAACGAAATTCAGAAACATAATTTCACTCCAGAACCAAAAATCAAACTCTCAATTTCCAAAATATTTTCTATGGACCGCACACGCCCCCAGGCGCTTCATAGTCTCTCTTCAACCTTATCCAAAAAAATCTCCCTCTATTTCATGAGGAATTAATGCAAATCATATAAAACATCACAGCAGTAGTCATAGTCATCAGAATAAAAATTAAGCCAAGAAAATAAATGCCAGAGATCGCAAGGAACCCCGTTCCCTCGGACAAGGGTCTCCCCTTGCCCCCTACTCCCGCCATAGATACACAGATCGCGACGGTAATGCGAGATAGCATACATTCCTTCGCTTGAATTTTATTTGACGTGGGGACTACTCGAAAACACCAAAAACTCTCGAAATCCATCACCAGGAACGAAATGGTATCATCCTCGGAATTAGCCAGAGAAAAACGGCAGCATCTTCGGATTTATACGTAGTTCACACAAATCCTTCACTCAAAAATAACATAAAACCTTCCACCTCGGAAAAACCGTGTCAAATATTCATCAGAAAATCCCGGTGGTAACGAAACACCGTGTTGTTGAGCGGCTTTGTCAAGAAGTCTGCATGCTGTTTCTCCTACTCTACATGGGTAATAACAAACTCCCCCTTAAAAATAAGCTCGCGCAAAAAGTGGTGTCGTACGTCGATGTGCTTCGAATTCGACGTGCACACTGGATTTTGTGCCAGGTGCCTTGCCCCCTCGTTATCCTCGAAAACCGTAATGCATCTCTCCCCAAACCCCGGAAAAATAAAACTCCATACATAGCGCATGAACATTGCCTCCTTGATGGTGTCTGCCAGTGCTACGTATTCGGCCTCAGTGGTTGAGAGTGTGACGCATTTCTGCGTCCTAGAAAACCAGCACCCACACGCCCCAGCACACATGATGGCCCCACCGGAAACTGACCTCCTGTCAGTGGCTTTGTTGGCATAGTCTGCATCTGCAAACGCTACCAGCTCAAGCCCGCTACCCTTCTGGAACGTAATGCCGAAATCACTCGTAGAAAATACATACTCTAAAATACCGACTGCTGTCTTCCAGTGTACTTCCCTCGGCCTATTCGTGTACCTCGCTACCGCCCTCACCGCGTTCGCAATATCTGGTCGTGTTTGGTTCGCAAGCCACATCAAGCACCCCACCAACTCGCGGAAAGGCCAATCACCCACGGGTTCATTCTCGTCAAACTCCTCGAGCTTCACACCAGTCGAAAGCGGGTTATTCCTCCCAGAACTAACACCAAACCTCGCCGCGGTATTTTCAGCGAACGCCTGCTGCGAAATCGTCAAAGTACCAGCATCCCAATCCCTCGAAAAACAACAACCAGCATACCACCGCAACTCGCCCAGATTGTTGATCGGAACAAGGTTGTTCAGGTCGTCACAGAACTGATCGCATCTAGCCTTGAGTCCTACAGCAAAAATATCATCCACATGAACTACCGTTACAATGGAGACAGAGCCCGACTCGACCAACCTCATGACACACGCGTCAGCGGGGCTCTGCTCAAATCCTAGACTCTTCATGTGAGTGAGAAGGTGGTTGTGCCACGACCTCGACGCTTGCTTCAAGCCGTAGAGACTGCGATTCAACCTGACCACCTTACCAGACATTTCGCCGCAGCCGGGAGGTAGTCGCATGAATACATCCTCATCCAAACTCGACTGCACGAACGCCTGCTCAGCATCAAAATGACACAAATCCAAACCCAACTCGCACGCAATAGCACCCAACAAACGGAAACAAGACGCTGCAGGCGTCGGAGCAAAAGTCTCAAAGAAATCAATACCCTCACGCTGCTTGAAACCTCGTGCCACCAGCCTTGCTTTCGCCCGCACCACGTCACCATGCTCGTTGGACTTCCAGGCGAACACCCACTTCGCCGAGATGACGTTGAGCCCCTCTGGTTGCTACGTCGCTCAAATGTCCCCGCGTCCGCCAGCCCATGGTACTCCTTGTCCATCGCCTGTCTCCAGATGGCCGAATACTCGTCCGCACACGCTTCAGCATACGAGTTCGGCGTCGAAAGCTCGCTCGCCGGGCGTGTGGGAAGGGGAGGGTTCTCGCGCGGTGGGGCTTGGTGGAAAAGTACATGGCCTATACCTTCCCGCGCTGCCATCAACGACAGCAGCCCATGCCCCATAGCCTCGCGGTTCCGCGCAGTCTCCCCTCTTGTCCGCCCCCTCAGCACATCTCCACCTTCCGGATGTCGCCCAGCTTCCCCCCTGGCCCGATCACCCTGCACACCGCCCCCACCCTCCTGGTGTCGTGCGGTCTCCCCCCTAGTCCGCCCTCTCTGCACAGCGTCACCGCTCTCCTGGTGTCGTGCAGTCTCCCCCCTTGTCCGCCCCCTCAGCACATCGCCATCCCCCGGGTCCGGGATATAATAACCCAGTGCCCGGGCAGCACGCTGCGAAAGCTGTGGCTGCGGTGACTGCTGCGGCGGCGACGGCGATGATAACGGCGGCGGCGGCGGCGGCGGCGGCGGCGGCGGCGGCGGCGGCGGCGGCGGCGGTGACGATGACGGCGGCAGCGACGGTGACGGTGACGGCGATGGCGGTGGCGGCGGCGGCGGCGGCGGCGGCGGCGGCGGCGGTAGCGGCGTTGATGACGGCGGTTGCGGCGGCAGCAGTGGAGATGGGGACGGTGGCTCGGGCCATACGTCGGGGCCCCTCAGAGGCTCCGGCGCACCCGGCGGCGGTGGCGACGGCGACGGCGGCGGCGGGGAGCTCTCCTCCTCCGAAGGCAGTAACCCCACAAACGGTTTCCTCGGGTGTTCCCAAGTGACGTCACGGGAGAACGACCTTCGGCCAGACATCAGCAGGATCTTGCTGCAGTCAGCTGCGTGGTGGTTGCCGCCGTTGAGGTAGAAGCAAGCCTCCGCCTTCGGCTCGGTCTTCAGGGTCCTCCTGACGTGGTGGAAGCCCGGCTTCAGAAACGGGAGCAGCCGCGCAAACGGTGGTCTCCCGTAGAATTTTCAGTACGGCGAGTGCATTTCCGGCTTGTCCCTTCCCCTCGCCGTCATGTTGATCACATCGCTCGCGTACACGCATGACTCAGCCCAGAGGGGCTGCGTCGCGGGCATCCTTGCATCGCCGAACAGGCGGGTGGCCTCCAGGCGGGACGCCATTGCAAGCTCCAGCGTCATGGCGATCCGTCGCTCGACCACCCCGTCATGCTTCGGAGAATCGACGGGCGTGTACTCGCGGCGGATGCCGTGGTGGTTGAGCAACTCCATGAACTCCGCCTTGGTGAACTCGGTGCCGTTGTCCGAGCGAAGGCACTCCACGATGGACGGCACACCCTTCGCGTTGATGTCGGCCAGGAAACCAGCGAAGACCTTCGGGACGTCGGACTTCCGCTTCAAGAAATGCAGCCATCCCAGTCGCGAGTAGTCGTCGACGATCATCATCAAGTATGACGCACCGCCAGCAGACGTAGGCTGTTGTCCCGACAGATCCACGAACAGACGCTCCAGAGGCCTGGTAGAACGGCACTCGGTCGTCCACGGCACCGCCATCCTCCTCCCTTTCGCCTCAGAACACCCAGCACACGGAACCAACTCCCCAAAAACCTTAATGTCCATCTGACGTGCCGTCTCACGGAGAGTGTCAGCATGGGAGTGGGCAAGGGCAACGTGAAGGTCGTTAATATCGATCCTCCTCATTTTTCCAGGAGCCAAAACAGTGGCAGCAATCGGGGTCTCTACAATCCGCGTGGCGTCTACGTATGAACCCGCGTCCCTACGCACGAAAGACAGCTGTCCATTCAACGTGTGAGCTCCCTGAGCATCAAGTGTCACCGGGCATTTCAACATTACTGCATGAAGCGAAAATAAATTGAAGCGAACACCGGGTACGTATGCTACGTCCATCAGCCTAACTTGAACGTCACCCTGAAAGCTGTGCATCACAATTGGAATCTGGCCGAAGTACTCTATCTTCAGTGACCTCATGTCACCGACCACCAAACGGCTCTTACCAGGGGGAGGGGGAGTACAGTTTACCATACCAAAAGGGTTGCCAGTCACATGAAAAGTTGCTCCCGAATCCGCTACCCACTCTTCTCTCCCATTAACCCAAAACAAATCATCATTCGCCTTGCCTTGGTGCGCAAACTGCGCGGTGAGGAGATGCGGATCGAACGTAGGCGTAGGGTTGCCGTTGTTCGCTGGGCCAGGGGAGGGGGAAGTGCTGAAGGAGGGTTGCTGTGGCGGGGAAGCTCCGGCCGAGGTATACCCACCACTGCCGTAGGGCGTCTCCTGCAGCCAGCCACCTTGAGGAGAAGCGGCACCCGGGAAAGCGATATTCATTTGCGCGGGAGCTGCCTGGCATTCCGCGGCGTGGTGGCCCGGTCTGCCGCACCGGAAGCAGGGCCCCTTGCGCCTCCATGTGTTGTTCGGTGGGGGACCCCAGCCTGCCGGAGTCGCTGCGGGCGGCGGGGGCATCGGCGGCAACGTCCCTGGTGGTGGGTCGGTAGGTACCCAACCCATGGGGGGGACTACTCCACCCGTACCGAAGGGGTCTGGGACTGAGTCATCCCAACGGTACCTGCAGGCCACGGCATCCCAACGCCATTTGGGGCCGGTTATCCCCCCCGACGAAGCTCCTCCCCGGTTGCCACGTTGCTGATGGGGACGGTGCTGCTGCTGCTGTTGAGGACGCTGCTGCTGCCATTGCTGCTGCTGCTGCTGATACTGTCGCTGGAGCTGCTGCTGCTGCTGCTGCTGCTGCTGCTGGGGCTGCTGCTGCTGCTGCTGTCGTTGGGGCTGCTGCTGCTGCTGCTGTTGCCCATCCTTGAGCCTCCCACCTCTCCTGTTCCTCCTTCCCCCTCCTGGACCCGCACCTCCGCCACCGGCAGGCTGCGCACCTCCGGCGTACAAGGCATGCTGGCCTACCACTCCCTGCACGCCCAACGCCCTAGAAACCATCTCCTTCTCTACCTTGTCGTTAGCATACGCGTCACGGATGATCTCATCGATCTCGGAGCGGGGGGGGATGGAAGGGCGGGAAAGAATGGACTTGCTTTGAATAGTATACAAAGATGAGAGGTTGGTGACAATGTGGCGGTTCACTTCCTCCGTACTCTTACCACATCCTAGCATTGCCAGCTCATCTGCAGCCTTGTCCACCCTTCCTAGGAATAGCAAGGGGTTTTCATCCTCGGCCATTCGGATTGTATCAATTTCCCTCCTCAATCTATGAGTTGCGGCTATCGTCTTCGGCATATAATAGTCTTCCAACTCCTTCCAAGCACCACTCGGAGACATTGCCTTTTGCATTCTAAACTCAGCCATATCGTATCCTGTCATGGCCTCCATCATCAATCCATACACCAATCTCGCGTCCCTAATCTCCTGGGGGGAATGTCTGGAGGCTAATTCCTCCGGCGAAACCCTCATGTCACCCACCATAACTGGGTTTGCTGTGCTACTGAGTACATGCAAGCACCCAAGCGATGATAGGTATGCCAAAAACTTACTACGCCACATGCTAAAGTGGGCCTCTACGTTATCGAACTTCGGGGGTCTCGACTGGGACAAACTTGGGCGGTACAAAGAAGGTAGTGACATGTCTGATCGGGCCTCCAGCCCAGGTGTCGGCACCGTCGACGCTGCTTGTTGTCTTCCAGCAGTTCCTTCTCCTCTCGTCCCCCCACCGGCCCCCTCTTCCTTTCCTGCTCCCTGCGCGTCCCTCTCGGCGCGCAGTCTCTGCTCCTCCATCGTCCTTTCCAGGACCTCTATTTTCTTCTTCATCTCCTCTATGGTCTTTTCACTCTCCACGCTGGCTTCTTGACTGGGCATGTCCTCGAAACTAGGCATGCCGAAGCAGGTTCCCACCTCTCTAGGTTGGCCTTGGCTACGCTTGCCAATAGAAGATCGCCGGACTCACTAGTGTGTTGATTGATCTCTAAAGGTATAGGTGCAGCTGGCACGGGAACGCGTGGTTGACTCCAGACAGTAACACGGAACTCCTCTTATATTATATCCGAGCTGTCGAGTGACAGCTCATGCATCGTATGCAGATTATTATTCAACATGACGCGGGAATAAACCTCCCGTTTATCCCTCCGAATATCCGACTAAATATCCCTCTCCTATAATCCTCTGTCAATATATGGAACTCCTAATATTAGATGTAACGTCTCCGTCGTGTTTCTGAGCACAATCAATAAAGACCTTAGGGAGTTCCGAGCAACCGAAGAGTCAACGGAACTTGCTTCCGTGGTGTTTGGAGTTGAGACCGCGCTGTGGCCCACTGCTGCAAAAAAGGCGGGGAAGTGGTACCGGGGGATCCTCGAAGCAGCCGATCATGGTGAGGTGGCACGAGGCTGAGGCTGAGCTGAGTAGGCAGCGCCGCGCATCCGCCGTGGGTGGTGTACAAGGGAATGGGGGGAGGAGGGGCAACAAGAGGAGTAGCAGAAAACCCGACCAAGGGAATGCGGGAGAGGGGGGGGGAACAGGGGTAGAAGGGAAACTGAAGTGGACGAAAGTAGGAAGGAGATGGCAGACAGGGTACCGGGCACACTTGAGAAGTAGAACATGGCTATACTACTCGTACCACCAACTGGGTGCAGCTGGTTCGAACGTGGTCTTCCTTTCTTTGTCTTCCTTTTGTTTTCGTTTATTTCTGTTTCATTTCATGTTCTTCTTTTTGCGCTGACCCTATGTGATTTTCACGTTATTTTCGTTCTCTTCCTTTCTCCGATTGTTCTTTTTGCGCTGACCCTATGTGATTTTCACGTTAATTTCTTTCTCTTCCTTTCTCCGATTGATAAGTCTTCTTGAAGGAGTCGTGTGGCGTGTGGGTGGATGACGAGCCTGCTTTGCTTGTTTCGTATTGTCTGACGTCGAGGGGCCGGGCATAATTGACGAACGCTGGACGAAGGTGGCAGACAGGCAGGGAGACCCTGGCTGTGCTACTCGTACCATAAACTGCTGCCGCTACCGGTACACAAATAAGAAAGTGTATTGGGCGTAAGCTTTTTTTACCCAGATCTCCAAGGAGGATAAAAAAAAAAAAAAAAAGCTACCTGGAGGATGTTTCGTGCTTGGTTTGGGTTGCCTGTGATTCTCCCTCCTTGGTTAGTCTTAATCTGTTGACGACGACAAGTGGTATTTTCCTCTTTTTCCTTTCTTTTTTTTTCCAGTTCGTTCTTTTCAAGTGTCTGCCAGATCCCCTGTGGGGGGGGGGGACGATATTTTGTTTATAGATGTATATATATATATATTTCTTTTTCTCTTTCAAATTGTCTTCTACCAGGTATGTTCTTGTTTTTCTTTTCTCTTTGTTTCGTTTCTCTAGGTCATGGAATGTGCATGTCGTGCCTGTCGTACGCAGTATGTTGTTGTTGTTGTTTTCTTCACATTAAACCGTTCTTTCTACGCGTCGACATCCAGCACAACCAGTGTCCATGCCGATTCTTCAAACCTAGAGAGATACAAGTTCTGTGGTCACAAAGCTACGCCACAGAGATACTACGTTGCCACGTACCATGGTATGTAATGCAATGCCATGTCATCATACTGCGTACGACAGGCACGACATACACATTCCATGGCCTAGAGAAACAAAAACGAAACAAAGAGAAGAAACAAAAACAAAAACAAAGACAATTCGAAAGAGAAAAGAAACAAAAAAAAAGAAACTAAAATACACATGGTATATGTATATACTTCAGTATAGCAACAAACCATCGTACCCCCACGTAGGGGACGTGGCAGACACTTGAAAAGAACGAGCAGGAAAAAAAAAAAGAAAAAGAAGAAAACACCACTAGTCGTCAACAGGGTAAGACTAAGAACCAAGGTAAAATTAACAGTCAAACCAAACAAAGCACAAGGCATGCTCCAGGTAGCGGCAGCAGTTTATGGTACGAGTAGCACAGCCAGGGTCTCCCTGCTGGTCCGCCTGGTACCTTGCTACCCTGTCTGCCACCATCGTCCAGCGTTCGTCAACTATGCCCGGCCCCTCGGCGTCAGACAGTATGAAACAAGCAGAGCAGGCTCGTCATCCACCCACGCCACACGACTCCTTCAATAAGGCTTATCAATCGGAGAAAGGAAGAGAAATGAAAATCACATAGGGTCACCGCAAAGAAGACAATAAAATGAAATAAAAATAAACAAAAACAACAGGAAGACAAAGGAAGACCACGTTCGAACCAGCTGCACCAGTTGGTGGTACGAGTAGTATAGGCATGTTCTACTTCTTAGTCTGCCCGGTGCCTGGCTACCCTATCTGCCATCTCCTTCCTACTTTCGTCCACTGCAGTTTCCCTGCTACTCCTCTTCCCCCCCCTCTCCGCATTCCCTTGGTCGGGTTTTCTGCTACTCCTCTTGTTGCCCCTCCTCCCCCCATTCCCTTGGACACCACCCACGGCGGATGCGCGGCGCTGCCTGCTCAGCTCGGCCTCAGCCTCGTGCCACCTCACCATGAATCGTTCGGCTGCTTCGAGGATCCCCCGGTACCACTTCCCCGCCTTTTTTGCAGCAGTGGGCCACAGTGCGGTCTCAACTCCAAACACCAAGGGAGCAAGTTCCGTTGACCCTTCGGTGGCGCGGAACTCCCTAAGGTCTTCGACTACGCATCTATGCCAAGTCTTAACCTGTCCGCCAGGTCTCGGGTTCTCCCCACCAGCAATCGTCCCGAACATCACCCGGCTGGGTAATCGATCCTTGCTTTGCCGTGCCACCCCCCCCGCGAAGAAGAGACGCCGTTTGCGGATGGTCGTTTCGATGCTCTCGCAACGTGTCATCTTGAGGGCCTTCGCGTACGAGAGGGTGGCATGGTCAGTACGAAGTCGGCGTTGGAAGCAAATAACTCGCAACAGGACTTGGTGGTGAGCCGTTCGAAGCTTGGCAAAGTGTTCCGCTCTGAGGGTCCACGTCACACACCCGTAGAGCAGGGTCTCAATCACCTCGGCCTTCAGCATTCGGACTTTCAGGCTAAGGGGGGCGGTCGTCCTATCATACAGCTCCGGGCCGAACCGTTTGAGGCATGCTCGCATGAGACGGATCCGTCGGTCGACTTCGAGCGAGAGGTCAGCATTTTCGTGGATAACGCCGCCTAGGTACAAGAACTGGGCCGTCTGCTTATACCTCTGGCCTGCTGCGTGTCCTGGGATTGCATTGCGTACGTGGCTACGTACTGCTGTAGTATCTCTGATGTGCGTAGCTTTGTGACCACAGAACTTGTATCTCTTTAGGATTGAAGAATCGGCACGGACACTGGTTGTGCTGGATGTCGACGGGTAGAAAGATCGGTTTAAAGTGCAGTAAACAATAACAACAAGCAGTGTCTGTACTGATGATTCTCTAATCTGTAATTCTAAGAAATACAAGCTCTTTTGTTTTTTGTTTTTTTCATTACTTTTACTTTCCAGCCTAACTTGTAGGAGGTTTTACCCTCGGCGATCTTCTGGACAAGCCGTGGTCACAGGTGTCGTCCCTTCTCCCCCGGTATGTGCCTTTATTTTTTGTCGCGCGTAGGGTTTGGCATTCCCACTGCTCGTCGATTTTCATCGAATGTAGCTATTAATAACTCACGCTTTCTCGCGCTTTCCGCATATCATTTTTTTACGCAAGAAAAAGTCCCTACGAGCATGCACTTGGTGAGACTTGGAACCCACGAAATTGATCTTGATAGGCACGCGGACCACCTACCAAGCCACTGGGGGGACGCATGTGGGGTTGTTGCCGCAGTTATGTTGGTTGGCGTACACAGCAGCACAGCGGCAGTGTCGTCAATCGTTTCCCTCGAAAATGTCGGTAAGCTGCTCTCATGCAGGGGAATTACCCCGAAATAACAGCTGCTGCTGTTTTAGCTGGTGTATTCTTCACATTAAATGTCTGTCCCGATTCTCCAATCCTGGAAAGAGTCAAGCTCTGTGGTCACAAAGCTATTAACACACCACAGACATATGTGTGATATGGGTAGAGTACTCATGGGCTATAGATATATATATAATACGTTGCAGTCTTATAGTCTCAAGAATACGAGAATAATCCAAAGAATGGATTAACCCGGCGGATATTCCGTTAGTCGAGAGTAATGTTCTTTTAGGAATGTTCCCTAGGGCGGATAACCCCCTAGATGAGAGTAATGTTCCTTAACGCAGATAGGATCACGCAGTGAGATATTCTTATATTAGCAGAAGAACGGTTGGTAGCCATAGGAAAGTTCTGTAGGCGTACATCAGATAAGAGGAATTTAGGAGAGCTTGTGGCGTGGGGTGGGACGAGTATATCTGGGCGTCGAGTCCCGCCCCCCTACCTCTCACTTCTCTACCAGAGCACCTCCTCAGCTCTCGCCATCAATAAGAAGATCTAAATCAGAAGAAGCGAAGCACTGCTTTTCCAGTTGCCAGAACCACCTGCGTCCCTTACCACTACCCTTACCACTACCCTAGAGCGGTCTCCGCATCACACATACATAATACTCTGTGAAAAATGAATTGTTATGCTGTAATAAACACAGTGTGTAAGACCAATTATTATGGGAAATTATTTCAGAGCTCGCAGAACTGCGTTTTTAGGCCGTATATACGCGTTTTACTCGGCGGGAAAGCCGAAAACACCGATAGACTCCTCTAAATGCTCCCCGTAGTTTTTTGCGAGCTTTCAGGAACAACTTCCCGTTTCTCCAGAGTCCTAATTTAAATTTTGGAGCAGCCAATCACTTTTTCTCTGGAGGGTCAGAAATAAGGCTGTTGGTCTGAACTGGGTCCAGAAATGGTGGATATTCGAGGATTTTTCATGAAAAATCACGATGTCCTCAGAACTGGAAAGAAATATGGACGAACAGTCCAACTACGACTCTGGAGAAACGAAAAAGAGCTCGAGAAAGCTATCGGAAAACTAAGGGGAGCATCCTGAAGAATCTACCGGTGTTTTTGATAGTCTCGTCGAGTAAACCGCGGATTTTCGGCAAAAAAAAAAGCCAGTTCTGAGACGCCTTAAAAAAATTCCAATAAAATAGCTGGTCTAAGAAGAGTAGACAATGCCATGTCATGTCGTACTGAATACGACATACACATGTATATATTATTAGTTATCCCCCATAATAGCTCTCATTGATACTCCTGTTTTCCTTTATTTTTACTTCATTTTATTTTCTTCTTTTTGCGCTGAACCTATCTATGTATGCTATGTGATTTTCATTTTGTTTCTTTCTCTTCCTTTCTCCGATTGATAAGCTTTATTGAAGGAGTCGTGTGGCCTGGGTGGATGACGAGCCTGCTTCGCTTGTTTTGTATTGTTTGACGCCGAGGGGCCGGGCATAGTTGACGAACGCTAGACGGAGGCGGCAGACAGGGTAGCAAGCAAGGTACCAGACGGACTAGCAGGGAGGCCCTGGCTGTGCTACTCGTACCATAAACTGCTGCCGCTACCTGGAGGATGCTTTGTACGTCGGTTTGCCTGTTATTTTCCCTTGGTTCTTAGTCTTTCTCTGTTGACGACGACTAGTGGTGTTTTTATTCTTTTTCTTTTTTTTTTTCCAGCTTGTTTTTTTCAAGTGTCTGGGGGGGGCACGATGGTTTGTTTCTTATATTTTTCCTTGTTTCTTCTTCTCTTTCGAATTGTCTTCATTTTTTTTTTCTCCTTGTTTCGTTTCGTTCCTCTAGGTCATGTGTGTGTGTGTGTTCTTCACATTAAACCGTTCTTCTACTCGTCGACATCCAGCAAGCCCAGTGTCCGTGCTGATTCTTCACCCTAGAAAGATACGAGCTCTGTGGTCACAGACTACGACACAGAGATAACACACCGTAATGCATTAATAGCCTACGTAATACCATGCCTTCGCACTAGGTGCGGCCGACACAACATACATACATACGCCAGCAACCAAAATACACCATAAAGAAAGAGAAGCAACGAAAAAACCAAACAGAAAAAGAACAAGAAAAAGAAAAAGAAAAGGAGAAGAATCCCAAATAAATAAATAAAATGGGAAGCCAAAGCTCAGACACATACATACTTACCCCGAGCATGAGCCAAAAGGGACGTGCAAGGGGAAATATACGAGAAGGAAAAAGGGGACTATGCATCCCGGTGAACACTTAACTAAGTAAAAAGAGCAATAGTGAGTGGGCCAAAATACGCTCGTCACCCACCCACTATGTAGTACTTCTTTCATAAGGATAAGAAGGGAAAAAAATCAAAATGCATACCGAACGGCCGCAGCAGTTGGCGGTACGAGTAGCAAAGAAACGTCCAACCTATTAGTCGGCCTGGTACCTTGCTACCCTATCTGTGGTCTCTCTGCTACTCTCTTCTACCGCGGTTTCCCTTCTACTCCTCCTGTTCCCCCCCCTGCCCCTATACACTTGTACGGTGTTCCCTCTACCCCTCCTGCTGTTACCCCTCCCCCCATTCCCTCTAACACTACCTGCAGCGGATGCACGGCGCTGTCTACTCAGCTTTGCCTCAGCCTCGTGCCACCTGCCCATGAACTGTTCAGCTGCTTCGAGGATTCCCCGGTACCACTTTCCCGTCTGTTTTGCTGCAGTGGGCCACAGTGCGGTCCCAACTCCAAAGACTAAGGGGGAGTCTTCCGTTGATCCCTCTGAGGCTTTGAACACTCTAAGGTCCTCAGCAATTGCCCTAGGCCAAGTCTTAGGCTGCCCGCCTGGTTTCGGGCTCCCCCCACCAGCGATCGTCCCGAACATCAACCGACTGGGCAATCGCCCCTCGTGTTGCCGCACCACAGCCCCCGCAAAGAAGAGTCGCCGTTTACGGATGGTCGTTTCGATACTTTCGCATCGTGTTATCCTGAGCGCCTTCGCATACGAGAGGGTGGTGTGGTCGGTGCGTAGTCGGCGCTGGAAACCAATGACTCGCAGAAGGACTTCGTGGTGGGCTGATCGAAGCTTGGCAAAGTGGTCCGCATTGAGGGTCCACGTCACGCAACCGTACAGCAAGGTCTCAATCACCTCGGCCTTCAGCATCCGGACTTTCAGACTAAGCGGTGCGTTCGTCTTATCGTACAGTTCCGGACCATACCGTTTGAGGCATGCCCGCATCAGACGGATTCGTCGCTCGATTTCGAAGGAGAGGTCAGCGTTCTCGTGGATAATGCCTCCTAGGTACAAAAACTGGGTCGTCTGTTTATACTTTTGGCCTGCAGCTTCGATCGCGAGCGGTGAGGTGGTAAACGTCTGATCCGGTGTTCGTAGGAGCATCGTCTCTGTCTTCTTCTCGGATACCGTGAGACCTACTGCTTCGAAGACAGTCACGATGACTGTCATCATTCTCGCAAGGCCTTCCGCCGACTTCGAGACTATTCCTGCATCGTCTGCATACAACATGCCCCACACAGCCCTATGCACGCATGCCAACGGTTCCTCTTTTCCGACAACCCTGTCCTCTTCGAGATGAACCAAATCCCTTACGATGCATTCGTCTTTGCTGAAGCGTACCAGCACGATGTGTATCGCAGCGGCGAAGAACACGTTGAACAGTAACGGCGATAGTACGCAGCCTTGCCGCAGTCCCTGGGTTACATTGAACCAGTCCGAGTGTTCACCGTCATCCGCACGCACGCGAGCCCGCATGCCTTCGTGAAAATTGCGAATGATTGTGAGCATCTTGGTTGGTACACCAAGGCGTGTGAGTACCTCCCACAACAGTTCTCGGTCGACAGAGTCGTACGCTTTCTGCAAGTCGATAAAGCACATGTACAGGGGGATTTTCTTCTGCCGCCCGAGCTGCTGCAACCGGCGCACGACAAACAGCATATCGACTGTTGACCGTGCGGGGCGGAAGCCACACTGTTCTTCAGGGAGTATATGCTCGGTCTCGCAGTAGCTGCTTAGACGGGACGCAACGATTTTCAGCAACACCTTGCCTGCGTGAGCAACAAGCGAAATACCTCTGTAGTTGTTGCAATCAGTTCTATCCTTCTTTTTATGAAGGGTTTTTATGATCGCATCTTTCCATTGCTGGGGGACTTCTCCCGTTACCCAAACGTTAACAAGGATACTGTGAAAATACTGCACGAAAGCGGGGTGGTCAAGTTTCAGTACTTCGACCGGGAGACCATCTGGTCCAACGGCTTTCCAGTTTGACATACCCTTCACTGCTTCCATCATCTCGTCAATGGATGGTTCATTTCCAAGGGATAGTTTCAGCGGTCGTGGTGGCACTAGGTCGATGATCGTGGGGTCAAGTTTCAGCGATTTCGTGTTCAATAGTTTGTGGTAGTGCCCCGCCCATCTTTCACGAATTCGCGCTTGATCTCGCAACAGCGTGCCATCCTCGTCCATGATAAACTGTTCACTCCTCGCTTTCGTACCTTGCAACCCTACCGTACTCTTCAGGTGCTTGTAGAACCCTCGTTGATCGGAACTCGCGAGGAATTTCTCGGTTTCAGCGAGGTACTCTTCAAAATACACATTGACTCCTGCGGCGACCACTTCCTGCAGATTCGCACAGGCGGATCTCAACTTCTTCCACGCTGTACTATCTCGGGGGTAGACACGCAGAAGCTGTCTCGCATCCTCCCTCGCTGTCCATGCTACTTTGAAAGCGGCCACCGTTTCGGGGGTCTCACACCAACCGTTTCGGTGGTGGCGACGTGGTGGAGGTGGCACCTCTTTCTCAACAGCATTCATGACAGTTGTGGTGAAAAACTCAACCATGCCAGACGTGTTACGAGGCTGGGTAGGTTGGTTAAGAGTGGAAACGACCCTCTCGACTATTCGGCGTCGACGCTCTCCATCGGATAAGAAAAGCTGCCTGTCGAATTCTCGGCGTTTTGGGGGTTTCAGCAATCTTCGGTTAGACGAAAAGTGACCACTAAGTCGGGCCTTGATGTACACGATGTTATGGTCTGAATCAGCCTTAGCAGGTGGTGAGGTCATGGAATGTGTATGTAGCGCCTGTCGTATGCAGTATGATGACATGGCATTGCATTGCATACGTGGCACCGTAGTATCTCTGTGGCGTAGCTTTGTGGCCACAGAACTTGTACGAGTATCTCTCCAGGATTGAAGAATCGGGACGGACACTGGTTGTGCTGGATGGCGACGGGTAGAAAGAACGATTTAATGTGAAGAAAACAACGTTATATTTATTTGGAACAGTAGAGACGTTGTATGTACTGGTAGTGGGTTTCCTGGTTTGAGAGCGCGCATTTTGAGAGCATGCCGTCTCGACATCAAATGCCGTCTCGACATCAAAACGACTTGAATCTCGATAACACTATTAATAATAATCGCTGGTGGAAATGTTGTTGATTGTGCCCTTCCTTCTATCCTCTAAACACGCCCGTATGTTGGGTCTGAAACGCCTACCGCACCACTCAATAACCTCGAATAAAGCGACACCGAGTGCCCGGGGATATCGTTAACTACTGCGGCACCTCAACGAACTTTTTCCTACTCGGATACTAGAACGATGGGAATTCGAAGCGTGACAGACGCCTTCAATGTGGGATTTGCTCGTACCTTAAATGGTCTTATTGAGCTGATTTGTGTGATTTATGTACATACCTGCAAATCGACCTACGTACGGAAATATTCGGTAGATTTTATGTTCCCTGTGGTGGAAATCGAGTTTATACTCTGGCACGGTAGCGTTTGTTACGTAACATTTTTAGTCTACTTTTCCATTTAACGACGTCGACGGTGGGACGTGAGATTATGAAGAGTGAGGTCCGTGGTCCGATTTTCACCTTCCTCCCTCAACAAAAGGGAAAAAAAGGAGAATATCATAAAGATATGCCTGGTATCTGGATGCTTTTCCGGGGTCATGGGGGAAAGAGATGAGAGGCCCCCTGACCCCACAACATTAATTGATACATTGTACACTTTTTCTACCTCCGCTCCCGCGCCTCATGACAAGGTCGAGTAGCGCACCACCCGGCCCACGTGTTGTCCCCGTGTTCATGTGGTTCAACTCTTAACTGCATTACGCTACTGCTGCGTTGGAAGTTCTTCCATTTTTACTATTGATACTACTGTGCCCCACTCAGTCTTGGGATCGTATGCGCTACTAAGCGATACGCGTCAGCGCGTAGACCTTGTATAGTGGCTGAGTGGGTATATGGGTGAGTGGGTGTAGTTGGTGGGTGGGTAGGCAGCTGCCTGTGGGTGCGTCGGTTGGTGCGTGGGCTGCTTAGTCCAAAACTACCACGAACACTACCCACCAACGACACTAAATTTTTAAGCAGTGGGCGTAAATTAAAAACGTGAATGGGGAGGAAATGGATACTCCTTACCCTCAAGACCTAGACATTTATTGGTTGTCGTCTCCAAACGTATTTTCTGTTATGTATATATGCCAGGTATGGCTTTGTATCGTCCACAAATAATCCTGCCAGTAAGGTATCCTAACATTTGATTCTGAAGCCTCATTCAATTTATTTCCAGCTTCCCACATTTGCTTCGTAGCTACCTCCTTCACTGTGGTCCTACCTACCGCCGTAGGGGCGGAGGAGCCGTTTTTTTCCTAATAAATTTATAGATAAGTGTTGAATCTCATCCACACTAATCTGTCATACATGAAGACACCCGAATCGGATGTAGACTGCCATTTTATTCCTCTGTAAATTCTACCGTACTTAACTCCCCCAGGAGGGCGGGCTGGTTCTTCTTCCAACTTTCAGACCTCCCACCCCGTGCCAGACCTCTCCTGCTCACCCACAGCCACAAGTACAGCCCCGTACTATTTATTAATAGATGGCCTTCTTCCTTTCTACCTCAACCCTTTCGCCTCTGCCCTTCCAGCTTAACTAACCGCACCCTCACCTACTTGATGACCCTCTTTCCCATCCACTCTTACTATTTTTGAATATTATTTTCAAACATGCCAGCTATTCAATACCTATCCACACACCCCAGTTTTGCTTTGTTCAATCTTACAGTTTGTGTTTGAATCTGCTATTACTATTGCTGCTAAGTGCTGGATCTTACCCAAACTTAATCTAGCATGTATGTACACAGCCGATATAGACTGCCACTTTCTACTGTAAACCTGACTGTACTTAAACCCGAAGTCAGTATTTTCAATAAATTCAAAATATCTTACTCCCTCAATTCAGTATAATAACACCCGAATCTCTCGACGGTCCAAAGCTGTGTCTTCCTTTTTAATGAACCAACCACTAAAAATACTCTTGCATACCACTGAAAAATTATAACAGTAGTAAACAATGCATAGGTGCGCGCACGGGCGTAGTACCATACTCATAGGTCCTCCCTACGTACGTGACCGTACATAATGCAGTAACATCAATAACAGTATTACCCAAAAACTGCATGAGCGGGGGGGGGAGGGGTTACCAAACGATCAAGTTGCTTCCAACTAGATCGGCAAACTATAAATCACCCAGCTTCAAACTTCAAAATCCGATACCCAGTGAGAAAAAACAAATTTTATGGGTCTCGACTCTAGCATGTCCGTACATACGCACGTGCATCATCTACCCACCCTTGCTACTAATCTGAGACGGATGCCTTCGCCACGATCTTCGTTCTCCAATCTGATCTCCGGCCGCGGCTCAGGTCATCTTGCCCGCCTGCGTAATAGCACTGTCGCTCCCGAAGGATTGAACTCAACGAAAGCATGGGGCAGATACCGTAGGGATACATGACAGCACCATACACTCGTTTTTGCTGATCCAGTATAACAATAGCAAGATATCTGGTGATTTTCGAGTATATCATGCTACAACAGCAGTATGTGATGTGGGAGAGCAGTAAGGGTTCCATGGGATGATGATCCACAGAAGAGGTGTGACACAGGTGTCTGTGCTTGGTCAAACTCAAACCTTATTCTTATAATGGCGTTCTATTATTTTATCGATGCGAGGCTTGCTCAAAGGAACAAGTGAGAAAAGGGGAAGGGAGGGGGGGCGAAGCAGATGCTTTTTGAAGCCAGAATTATCATCTGGCTCCAACCGGCTATAATTTACCGGCAAGGGTGCATGCTTCATCCTCAACTTCGATTGTACAACACCCCGTAAGGATGCATGCGTTACCCTCGACTTCAATAGTACAACACCCCGTAGAACCTCACGTACGAACATACCGCGCGCGTGTATCTCCGTCTCTTCGGCTACTTAGATGCTAGCCTGCGTATTCTTTTAGAAAATACAAATATCTTATCCAAACGGGATACGTACGTGTACGAAGGAATACTAGCCTGCGCACCGGATACTACAAATACGAAATATCTTATTCCAGACGGTAAAAGGAGTAAGGAGCCATCCCACAGTAGGGATGCACCCGACGTTCCTGAGTCCCTCACATTAAGAACTCAATATATCACCCAATACGATACTTGAAAAAAATTCGTTCGGGCCATCGGACCGGCACTTGTATGCGCTGGTCCAAAAACGAATATACGAGTTGTTGTTTTCTTCCTCACAGGTAGTTCCTCACTTAAGGAACTCAATTGGTCAGAAACCTTTCGCCCAAAAAGTGCAACCCCTACCCGTGGGGTGACTCTAAGATCCAACTGGAACAACAATATCTAACGGCCTATACTGATGGTTGGTCTATATACTATACACCAGGGTACTCTATCACATTAGCCCACCCTGAATAGCCGTAGATGCAGATCCCACGACGATACAGAGAGGGCTACTTAGACATTAGCAATTCGGAAGAGGGGGTCGAAGATACTGCCATTCAAAACAAACGACAGTCCAATGAGACCATAGACCAACCCACACCTCGTAAATGAAGCTAAGACGCCTCTGGTAGGCAGCATTGGTGCTGGAGAAGGAAAACGTGAAGGAAACGAAAGAGCAACGACAGAAAAGGATGTCGGCCGCGGTAGAATACGAGAAACACCAAGGGGGGGCCGGCTACTGTTGGCCCGATAAAAACACGTTGTGGCTATCCGCGTTGTAGGCCTATGAGAAAGGCGGGAGAGATCGAGCAAGGTAAGGCACGAACTAGGAAGCTGACGGAAAAGCCGGCAATAGACTTGATGTAGGACGAAGTCCACATGAAGCTAGAGCGAGAAGGACACAACAAGGTCCCTAGGTGTTTGTAACGAAAACGAAAAAAACGAAGAAAAGGAACAAAGAAGAAAGGAAAGAAAGATCAGAAAAAGAACGAGAGATAAGAAGGACGGAAAAAGAAGAAAGAAGGAAGATAAGAAAGACCAGAAGACCGAAAGACCACCCCTAAGGAAAGGCAAAAAGGAGGTGCAACAGGAAGGTAGACCCTGGAGGTGCAATGACACTTTTTGTTGCGAATTGCGTCCTAGTGAAGCAAACGGAACGTGGGGTGCTAAATGGAATCAACACACAAGGCGAGCGCGTGTCCCAGACAGCGAACGCACAGAACATCCCGGCCCGAAACGACAATCTAACGCATCCGCCGACCATCAGCTACGGTTAACTGGTCGGGCGGGTGAGTGTTGGGGGGGGTGCATTAGCTTTTCGTAGTACTCCGCGTGCTAGTCCTCCGGCCTGATGGCGCTGAAGGCACCATGATCCTTGAGTCGCGCTCCGTGAAGTGGTGTAGAGGGACGGAAGGAGTGTGATCTTGATCGGGCCCGGGTCGTCGAGCAAGCGGACGATGTAGGAGTGAGCGGAAGAGGTGTCGGTCGAGGCGCGCGGGGCGACTTTGCCCTACCACCAGAGACCATCGTGGGTCTTGTACCAGAGGTGTGCCCCGGCAGGTAGAGGTGAAGAGCTGAAACGGTGAAACCAGAGGGTGCGTGGTACTAGGCTGTACCCGGGGGCGAGGAAGATTTCGCCATGGGATCGCGATAGTTTGCGGTGAGCGGCCCCGATGCGCATCTGGCGGTATAAACGGTTGGTCTGGCGGTGTTGTGAAGGGGTGCCCGACCAATAGCGGAGGATGTGGTATCGGTGGAGCTGTAGGTCTCGTTCGTGTTCCCAAGAAGGGCTAAGGAGTCCGGCCCAGTGTGTTTCGTACATCACGGCGAGAACGCCTCCCCGGCCACGAACGAGTTGGTGTCCCGAGACCTGATCGACCTCGAGGCGTTCGGGCGGTGGAGAGATGTCGTCGAAGGTGACGTGGAAGGGCGGGGACTTGTTGGAGAAGGAGCTGAGCACGTACTTATTTAGGCCGGCCGGTAGGTGTTTGGGGAGATCGTCAATGTCGTCGGGGTTCCGGCAGGGCTTGCAGCGGAGAACGAAGATGCGGTGCTTGGAGTCCCGCCCCGGCATGTCCGAGGGAAGGTCAAAGTACAGGAGCGTTTCGTGAAGGGGCCGTTCATCCGGAACGGCTGAAGCTGGTGCTGGGCCCACAGCAAGGATCTTGAACGGGCCAATCCAGTTAAAGGTTAGCTTGGTCTTGAGAACGGTGGCGTCGGTGCCTTTCTTGGCGCCCTGACGAATAGTGGCAGCTGTGTTGTAGATCCATGCCCCCAACCTCCGACAGAGAACGGAGGGGAAAGGCGGAGGGCGTCCATGATGGGGGCGTTGCGGCGGTCGAGGCGTAAGACGTAGACCGCGTGGAGTTCCCGGACGGCGCGGTAGGCGCGTTGCTGGCGAGCAGTAGTGAGGTCAATGTAGGCGAGCTGGTCCCGGTTGAGGCTTTGATATCCGCCGATGTTGGGAGAGTCAAACACGGTGAGAGGGGGAGGCGAGGCAGTCGGCCAATGTGCACTTCGTTGGGGGCCAGTCCGGTGGCGGCGCTGACGGAGTTGTTGTTGGCGCTTTCGATGTGAGGGAGATGCAAGTCCCAATCGTTTTGTAGTTCGTTTCCGACCATGGCGAGCATCAAGGCCATGGTGTGTTTGACGCGTTTGACGCCGCCGTTGGTGCAGGGGTGGTAGGAACTCGTGGAGAGTTTGCTAATGCCGAGGCGCTCGTAGAGGGCGCGGGAGAGTTTGGCGCAGAATTGAAGGCCGTTGTCGGAAAGGAGAGTAATGGAGCATCCCCAGAGAGGGATGTAGCGATCGACGAGGATGTCGGCCGTGCCGGATGCTGTGAACTCAGCTTCAGTAGTGGCATACATGTCGGCGCGGCGGCTGAAACGGTCGGTGAAAGCAGGCTGTAGGCGTTGCCCCGAGGTGTGATGGGTAAGGGCCCAAAATAGTCGACGCTGACGAGAACACCGGGGTCGTTTGGTAACGGCAGGGAGAGGGTGGACCAGCGAATTGTTTGGCGCGAAGACTTTCGCGCCTGACACTTGAGGCAACGGCGGAACCACCAGCTGGTGGAGATGTCCATGCCGATCTACCAGTAGAAGCGCATAAGCATGCTGAGTGTCCGAGCAACACCCAGGTGGCAAGGGGTGGTGGAGTGGCAAGTGTGTAGGAGTCACGGTCGCATCAACATTGGGACGTAAAGGCGAGGTGGCTATGTGAGGGGTTGCGGCGTAGTCGTACGAGGTTGGCCCAGAGGAGTCATGTGTGGTGGTCGGTGAACGAGAAGGACTGCGTCATCGTCGGTTGTATGCAGCTGGCCTTTCGCGGCGAGGGCGAGGGCCTCCGAGAGAAGTGGGCGACGGGTCGAGGGAAAGTAGTCTAAGAGGTTGCCCGTTGGTGGTGAAGGTGAGCCCAAGGAAAGATGTCTTATGGTAGCTGAGCAAAGGGGTTCGGTGCGTTGTTCGCGCGCCCAGTCGGTGGAGGTATAACGCTCAACCCAGGAACTAAGGTGTTGGTCGTCAGCAGACCGGACAACGGGTTCAGGTAGTGGGAGTGGTTGAGTAGGGGGGGGGGGGGGAGAAGGCCCTGGGGCGGTGGACTGTGGTGGTGGCAGGGACACTGGTGGCGTAGCGCCGGCTGGAGTCACTGGAGAGGGGGAGTCTGGAGCGGCGCCGCGACGAGCTGCATCCGGTCGCCGAGGCAGTGGCCTGGGTGCGACTGTAGGCGGACGGCGGTAGGTTGGTGAAGGTCTTGAGACTGCCGTAGTTGACGTCCGACGGCCAAATCAATAGTCCGCAGGAATAAGGGGGGGGTCCCAGCAGCAGCGGCAGAACGGTGACGGGTCCGAGAAGAAATTAGGCCTGACGAGGTACGAGGAGTGGCCGAAGGTGAGACGCCCAAGGTGGGCGATGGGGAGACGAAGGGTGGCCTGAAAGCCACACCAGTAGGAACTCCAGCGGTCACGGCGGCTTTCTCGGAGCTGGAAGGCGATTCGGCGACGGAGTCGAGGATAAAGAGGTGACCGACGAAGGCGCTGCGAAGCGAGTTGACGGTGGGGTCTTGGGCAAAGCGGGGGGCGGCGGGAAGGCTGCGAGGCGCTCCAGTGGCGGGGCCTTGAGCAAGGCGGGGGCTGGCGGGAGAGCTGCGAGGCGGCCCACCGGCGGGATCTTGAGCATGGCGGGGGCCGGCGGGAGGGCTGCGAGGCGGTCCACCGGCGGGATCTTGAGCAAGGCGCGGGCCGGCGGGAGGGCTGCGAGGCGGTCTAGCGGCGGGATCTTGAGCAAGGCGGGGGCCGGCGGGAAGGCTGTGAGGCGGTCCAGCGGCTGGATATTGAGCAAGGCGGGGGCCGGCGGGAGGGCTGTAGGACGATCTAGCGGCGAGATCTTGAACGGCGGTAGAAGCCACAGTAGAGCAGGGGGTAAGAACCAAGTCCGAGTTGTCCATACGTGGTCCGTGTCGGCGGAAATCGCCAAAGTCGTTTTCGGTGCAAGGAAGTGGCGGGATGGTGTCGCAGGGAGCGGTTGAGGGTGGGACAAGCCCACCCAAACCGATGCCCGGGGTGAAGGGGTCGATCGGAGTAAAACCGCAGTCTTGGATAAGGTAGATACCGATTGTGTCGGGAGGGGTGAGGCGGTTGGGTCTGGTGAGGTCGAGATCGGTCATTGGTTGTGGGAGTCGCGACAGGAAGTCGGCATTGCCATTAGCTGAGCCCTTTCGGTACTCCAAGGTGTAGGAGTAAGCGGAGAGGAATTCCAGTCAGCGTTGGACGCGAGCGTTGTGTTCACCGACTTTAGCGATACTCTCAAGTGCCTTGTGGTCAGAGTAGATGTGGACCTTGGTGGACCAGAGGTGGCCGCGGAGGTGTTTGATGGCCCAAACGATGCTACCGGCTTCAAGGTCGAGGAGGGTCCAGGATCGTTCGTTGTCGAGAGTGGTGCGGCTGATAAAGACGATGGAACGGACGGAACCGTCGAGTTGTTCTTGTTCGAGAGTCGCGCCAAAACCGTCGATGCTGGCGTCGCAGTAGAGGCGAAAAGGTCTGGAGTTGTCGGCAACGGCATCCCAGTCTGGGTATACCAAGATCGGAGGGGTAGCGAGTTCGTGGAGGATCTGGCGAACGATAGTTTTCATTTTCTTAGTGAAAACGAACTGAACGCCTTGTTTGAGCAGGGCGTTAATGGGTCGGAGCCGAGTGGAGAGATTCTTCAGGAATTTACGATAGTATTCAATGCCTCCGAGGAGTGAGCGCACTTGCTTGGTGTTCGTAGGCATAGGCATCTGAGTCAGGGCAGAAACCTTGTCGGCGTTAGGGCTAACGCCAGAGGAGGAAATCGTGTGTCCCAAAAAGTCGGCGCTGGTAGCGCCAAGCTTGGCTTTGGACGGGGAGAGCTTGAGGTTGTGTTTTCGAAGGCCTTCGAAAAGGGAGCGGATATTGGCGACGTGGGCCGCGGGGGTCGGGGTCGAAAACTATGACGTCGTCAAGGTAGGCCGCTACGCGGTCAAGGTCTTTGATGACCTCGTTGAAGACCTTGACAAACCAGCCAGGCGCGGCGCTGCTGCCTTGGGTCATGACGAGCAACTCGAAGAGTCGGGTGGGCGTGCAGAAGGCGGTCAGGGGTATGGTGTCCTTGTCGATGGTGATGTGGTGGAACGAAGACACGGCATCGAACAAGGAGAAGATGTGGCCTTTCCCGAGGGAGTCGAGAACCTCGTCGACGCGGGGGATGGGCAGTTGGCCCAGGGGGCTGATGGCGTTAAGCTTTTTGTAGTTAACGGTTATCCGAACTTTTCCGTCTTTTTTGGGAATGGCGACCATAGGGTTGGAGTACGGGGAAGTAGAGTAGAGTGTTGGATCAGACCGGCAGCCAGATATTGGTGGAGCACAGCGTCGGCCGTTTTGGCGAGAACAGGGTTGATGTGGTAAGGGCGGGAAAAGACGGGGGCGCTACCCGGGGGGATGGAAACCTTGAACGGAATAAAGGAGCACGAGCCGAAGTCGGTTTTGGACGTGGCGAAAACGTCGGAAAACTCGCAAAGAAAGCCCCCCAGAGCTGTGATGACCGAAGGGGACCAACCAGAACCGCGGAAGTCGAAGGAGATTTCGCGTAGGTGCATCAGGAGTTGGTCCCAGACGCGGAGAAAGCTTGTTCGTTGATCAGCAGTCAGGCGTTCCAAGAATTCGTTGCAAGGGGTCTTGGGGGGGTCAGAAGGAGGTGTACCGTCGTCATGTACGGGGGATGTTGTCGTGCAGGGCGTGGACGTCGGTAACAGCGGAGGCTGGAGGTGACTTCGTGGGGGGAACTTGCAGTGCTGAGACCGGAATTTGTATGAGGGGAGAAGAGGAAGTCCCCAAAATGTCGCCTGGTTCAAGATCAGTGAATCCCGAAAGCGGGATATTCTGGTAGCCGTTGGCGAAGAAGATTTCTGTTTCGATGGAAAGACCGTCGCGGGGAAGCATGTCAACAAGGTAATGGTCGGTGGGCGCCGGAATGCCGAAGGAACGCAGCAAATTAACCGGAACGAAAGACGGCGTAGCCGAAAGTGAGACTACGTGAACGCCGGCGAACTCGAGGTGTATGGTTTCATGCGAAGGACGGTTGTCGTGAACGAAAGTGGAGAGGCCATCCTTGTAAGGGGTGGCTAGGGAGAGCTCGCCAAAGAGTGGTCGCGAAGGGAGACGAGGCAAGGTGGTGTACGTGCGTTGTTCGAATCGCATCCAGCTGTCACGTCCCAGTAGAGCGGGGTGTTGCATAGTCCCATGTGGCACGATGCACGCCCATACGGCGAGTTCGGCGGAGGGAGTGCTGTTGTGCAAGAACTGGATGCTGAGTCGGACGGAAATCGAGGTGAGGAGCGGCCCGGATTTACCTAAACCGCCCCAGGAACGAGGAGAATCGTGTCGTTCGCAGATGTCCGACGCAGCGTTGTTGCGCTTCATACGGGCCCAAGCTTCAGCGGAGATGAAGGTCTGGGGGGAGCCGGTATCCAGGAGAGCTACTAGGTCGTAGCGGTTGGGTGCGGAGGGTCCACTGTGTACTTTGATTCTGGTCGTGAAGGAGGCGTCGTCGACGGTAACTATACCGCTCGAGAGGCCTGGTCCGTGTTCGGCAATGAGGGAGGGGAGCGCAGGAGGGAGACCAGCTCCGGACGAAATGGCAGAGGCCAGTGCGTGCGGAGGAGTGGCTTCAGGAAGGAAAGGGGGCAGTAGGTGATCCAGCGTGGAGTGAAGTGTAGAAGCTGGAACGGTTGCGCTGATCTCGTGGATCCCATTCGGAGGGTGAGACGCGAGAGGCGCAGAGGGCGGGCGAGGGGGGAGGGGGGGAGGAAAGCTGGTGACGGATCTTCATTAGGATGTCGCCCAACAGGTTGAGTCCCGGCCAGTGTGGAGGTTGTAAGGCTCGCGTATCGTCACACCTGAAGCCGATGCCCCAGACGGGGTCGTAAGGACTTGCTTCGGCGAGGGACTTGCTGTGTTATAGGGGGAGCCGAAAACTTGGCGAGGTTGCCCTTGAAAACGATGTCGTACCGATGCTGTACCCAAAGCGCTTGATTAAAATTGGAGACGGAGCGGCCGAGGCGTTTTGGTTGTGCGGGATTCGGGGAGGACATGATCTTCCGGCGAGTTGCTGTGTCGCCGAAAAGCTTGGCCTTTCCCGACATCATGTACTGTTCCGCGCAGTTGTAGTGCTCGTTGTCTACGGTGAACGTCGAAGGATACCACTGGGAAAAGACCGAGGAATGATCCCAAAAAAAAAGAATTTGGGAGGGGCTCAGGGTCGAAGGGAGTGGGCAGGGGACGCTGTGTGGGACATTGTCGGGGAAGGCGTGGGTGAGATGACTTCGCTCCCCGAAAACGTGTGGGGTAACGTCGATTGTGACGAGGCCCCGGGAGGATGTACGTGACGGCGAGACGCTCGTGACGGAGCACCCTGGGAGTCCCTGCTAACAGGTATTTAACGTATGCGGAGGAGGGAATAACTCGGAAGAACATGCGGTACCTGCAGTAGTCCGTGACCGGGTTGTGGGTGTCGGTACAGGTGGCTCCTGGAATAATCTTGGTGACTTGGTCGAGTCTTCCGCGGATGAATCCGCGGGGAAACCGTCCCTTGGGCCCACAGAGAGTGGTGCGGTCAGCACGGGGCGGGAAGATACGAGTCCGGGAGATCCTACAGAACCAACGGAGGTCGAAGTATGTGCTGTCCGGGATCGACGGACGCCGGTTGACGTGTGCCGATAACATCGTTCGTCAGAGGACGCAGATGAGTTGAGAGTCGATGGCCCTGGGGGAGGAGCAGAGCCGGAGAGGGAGTGGATACCACTGTTGGCCGTTGTTGTCGTGTCGCCCACCAGATTGGCAAGATCCGTCGACATTTCGCCAATGTTGGGCAAGGCGCGGCGTCACGCATCGACTGGGGACACCGAGGGGAACGTTGAGGGAGTGCTCGGTGTGCCGCCTCCTCCTGCCGACACCTCAAACCAACTGCTTGAACAAGGGAGCCAACCCTAGATCGAGGGGTTGATATTGAAGATAGGTTAGAAGGGGGGACAAAAGAGGGGGAGAGGTCGGGAGAGTAGGTAGAGCCGGCGGCTCCTGAACAATACGCTGCCCGAGGGTCCAGATAGGTACCCGGCGCGGTCGCGTGTAGTGCCGCTGGTGAAGTCGTGAGCGGTTCTTCACCATCGACTGGTCAGTTAGTACGGAAGGTGCCCGGTTGCCGGGAGTTTTGATTGCCTCCGTGTTGTGAAGGACCGAAGCGCATGTTAGCTGGGGTAGTAGAGGTCTGGGTTGTGGGACCGGTTACGGTGAGGGCAGATGAGGGAGGTCCTTGAGGGGAGGGGGGAGTGAGCTGTGGTGCCGAATTATCCCGAGAGTGGTGGTTGTTGGGAGAGTAATTTGTCCACTGAGAGCCTGCAGCTCGGCCGGAGTTGCTGTGGGAGCGCTCGTTTTAAAAATGGGAGTTGGACTGGCGGTTGTTATTGGAATTGTCGGCAGAGTTGTGTCCCCTCGAGTTGGAACGCTTGGAATAAGAGTTCGAGTTCCGATGAGCATGGCGTTCATCTGGTCCCCGACGGTATGAGAGCATACGTTGTTGCCACTGTTGAAAAGCGTAGCCTCCGTCGTTGAGCTGGCCGTGCCGGGGATTGAGCACACCTAACTTGTTTATGAAGCGATTTTGACACGTTTGTACGCTGTGGTCCTGTCCGCCGCAGTTGAGGCATACGCCACGCCATGTGCGAAGAGCAGTCGCTCTGGCAGTAGCGCCAAGGAGAGGGTTCCAGAGGGGGGGGTCGGTGGTCGAAAACGTGGTAGACACCATGTACACTTCGTCGAAGTGTTCGAGAGGCCAGTGGTTGTAAGCCAGAGTGATAGGGTCAATGTCTGGGGACGTAGAGACGTTCATGACATAGGGGTTGCGTTGGGAGCTTTGTTGGTCTGGGTTGGAATGATTGCGCGAACGCGTCTGCTGAGCAGGGGCCGATGACAGCGGGGACGACGAAAACGTCGTGCGGCCTCCTGGGGAAGTATGACAAACATATTTTTCGCCATTTATGGCAGGTGTATTATTCGTAGCGTACACTTCATGAGCCTGCCACATGGCCGAGACCGAAGGGAAAGGTTCTACCTCAGTCATCAATTCACCCGGGTACAAAACCGGAGTCAACGCAGGAAACTGTCTACTAACACAGGTCGGCACTACCTCTAACACCATGGCGTGGCTAGGCTTAAAAAACTTTTTCAGAACCTTGCACCACCGATGTCAACTCCCTCAAAGCCCGCAAATAAATCGATATAGTTGGGCTCGGGTGGTCCCGCTCGTGTCCCGTGATGGAAGGAGGTATCGAGATACGACCTTGTAGACTCGTATTAAGAGAAAGTGTAGAGACACTTCTGCGGACTTGGCTGTAGTAACGGAGTGTAGAAACACTCCGTTTGTTCGCAACAGTATCTTGAATTTCTTGAACGACGCTGGCTGGCCCGGGGGTTTCGTACTGGGAGGGGTGGAAAAGGGACCCGTGCCCAGGCTGGTTTGGGAGGGGGGGAGTCATGTACCCCGGAGAGGGAGGGAAGGGGGAAAAACCGAAAAAAAACAATAAAAAAGAATGCAAAAGTCCGGAGGAAGGTGGGCACGGGAAGGTGGTGTCCGTCGAACGGGTGGAAGAGGGTACCCTACCAACCATTTACTTGACTCGCTTTGTGATTCAAAGGCAAAGCTGTCGGTAAAATCATCCTCCAATTGTTGACTCTGTATCTGCAGACCGCTGTCGGTTGCTGTCAGACTCAAAGACCGAATAATTGTACTGGTATTCGCGTCTTCTACGTCGCGAAAAGTGTTACAGCAGTAGTAGTCGTCAAAGGTTCGGCTGATTTTTTATCCGGAAAATAATTTCCATCAGCACGACCCACAATCCCAGTCGCACGGTCTAAAATTCCGTCCTATTTATCCAAGGCTGCAAAAACGTGCAAATCGAGGAAGAAAATGCTATCAGGACGGCTCAAAATTTCTCTCGCATCGCCGAAGATTTCACCATATTTATAAAAAACTGTACAAGTGTGCACTTCTGGAAGAAAATTATGATTATGCTTGTCCAAACTGAGTGCTGTTGTATCGTTGAACATTTCGTCATAGTTGTCCAAAGCTGCAAAAGTGTGCAAGTCTGGAAAACAAATGCGATTAGGACGGCTAGAATTTACGTATGTTTGTTCGAAAAATTGTCATTCGAGAGAGTTGCATGTTTTGGCAAATCTGAAAAAAAATGAGATTAGGAAGGCTGGAATTTGCTTATGTTTCGTCGAAAAAATCGTCATTCGGGAGACTTGCACGTTTTGGCAAATCTGAAACAAAATGCGATTAAGACGGCTGGAATTTACGTATGTTTCGTCGAAAAATTCATCACTCAGGGGGCCTGCGTGTTTTGGCAAATCTGAAAAAACAATGCGATTAGGACGACTAGAATTTACGTATGTTTCGTCGAAAAAATCATCACTCAGGGGACCTGCGTTCAGGGTTTCTCTGTGACGCGGCACGTGCGAGGTCCAGGAGATTTTCAAGCTTATCAGGGCTTAACGAAGACCAATGAACTGCGTGCTCTGTCTGAGGGAAATCGGACAAAAATGTAGCATCACCAAACTGTGCGTTATCCAACTCATCATTCGCGGACGGAGCGACTAGGTCCGTGGGTGGAAGCGGGTGAGGTAACTGCAACCTGTCCATTACACGCGCAAAATGACTGGTGTGGAGAACGAGGTGCCGGGTGTTCGCAAAAAATTTCATACAAGGCCTCATCGCGAGGATATGTTAGATGAAAATCGTATGGGCTACAAGCGTCGGTCGGCTCTGTGGGGGTGTACGACGGAGTATTTCTGGTCTTGAGCCGTGATAGTTGGTGCGAGTGAGCGTTCAACGCAGCGATAGTCGCTGTCGGTGTCGACATGAGCTTATCGGCATCAGCAACAGAGATGTGCATTTCAGCCACTTCTGCTTCGTCATCGAAATCCAAACTATAAATAGCTTCATGAAAGGATGATCTGAGGTGAGATCACTACGGAAAGCTCGTCAGACGGGGCGACCATTGGAAACGCACGGGCGCGAAGGCAAAAGTAGTTTAGCAGGCGCAGGCGCGCGCGCTACGGCGGTCGTCTCTACAAGCGGGCGCATCGCGCGGGTGTTGCGTTACGTTGCAGTGCTACCCAATGGAGAACACGAACGCTGGTAGACGGAAAGACAAGGACAGAAAAGAAAGGAAGAAAGACAAGGTACTCTAAAGTACAGTGACTCGACTCATGCCAAAACAAACAAAAGGAAGGCTCACACCTAAAGAGAGGAGAAGGCTCCAAGAACAGGTCGAAGCGGTGGCCACGAGCAGAGATGTAGTCCGATAGACGCCGCCAATGCCGACGACACCAATTGTGATGTGGGAGAGCAGTAAGGGTTCCAGGGGATGATGATCCACGGAAGAGGTGTGACACAGGTGTCTGTGCTTGGTCAAACTCAAACCTTATTCTTATACGTATGGCGTTCTCTTATTTTATTGATGCGAGGCTTGCTCGAAGGGGGCAAGTGAGAAGAAGAGAAGGGAGGGGGGGGAAGCAGATGCTTTTTGAAGCCAGAAGTATCATCATGCTTCAACTGGCTATAATCTACTGGCAAGGGTGCATGCTACATCCCCAACTTCAATAGTACAACACCCCGTAAGGGTGTATGCGTTACCCTCGACTTCAATAGTACAACACCCCGTAAGGGTGCATGCGTTACCCTCGACTTGAACATTGCAACACCCCGTAGAACCTGACGTACGAACATACCACGCGCGTATATCTCCGTCTCTTCGGCTACTTAGATGCTAGCCTGCGTATCCTTTTAGCAAATACAAATATCTTACTTCAAACGGGGCACGTACATACGTGTACGAAGGAATACTATTAATAGCCTACGTACCGGATACTACAAATACGAAATATCTTATTCCAGACGGTAAAAGGAGTAAGATCCAACTGGAATAACAATATCTAACGGCCCCTACTGATGGTTGGTGTATATACTATAAAACAGGGTACTCTTATCACAAGTATGTAAGATATTACCATCCTACACGTAGTATGTACTGATATTCGGCGTCCCCGGTGGCTTGGTAGGTGGTCCGCGTGCCTATCAATATCAATTTCGTGGGTTCAGGTCTCACCGAGTGCATGCTCGTAGGGATTTTTTCTTGCGTAAAAATTGATTAGCGGAAAGCGCGAGAGCGTGAGTTATAGTTATTCGATGAAAATCGACGAGCAGTGGGAATGCTGAACCCTATGCGCGACAAAAATAAAGGCACGTACCGGGGGGGAGAAGGGATGACACCTGTGACCACGGCTTGTCCAGAAGATCGCTGAGGATAAAACCTCCTACGAGTTAGGCTGGAAAGTAAAAGTGACGATTAAAAACAAATACATATATACTGCTGCTGTCCTTTCTCCCTACTCGAAATGCAAGCTCTTGCTTTCAGTTTATACTAACTCCAAAACCAGTATAAAAAATCATGAAAAATGTATCAGGTACGTTGTTGTTGTTGTTGTTGTTGTTGTCTTTACATTAAATCGTCCTTTCTATCCACAGCTTCATCAGTACACCCAGTGCCCGTCCTGATTCCTTATCCTAGAGAGATAATGATTCCGTGGTCACAGACTGTGAGACAGAGGAAGACCAAAAAAAAAAGAAAAAAAAAGAAATAAAAAACAATCGCAAATTCAATTGTCAGGCAAGTGAAATGCCAGCGTACCGGGTACGAGAACACAACACAAGCAGGACCAAACAAAACAAAAAGAGCAAAAAGACGATAAAACCGAAAAACAAAACTTTAAAATGAAAAAAGAATACAAACGTCGCAAGGACTCCAGAAAGGCTGCCAGACGGAAAGCATACGTTGTACGGAACTTCTATTAATACTGGAAAAATCTACCCGCACTCCATCCAGAGATAGTGCGTACGTTAACATATCAGGTTCATCCATTAGTAGATGGAGCACCAAAACATTTGAACAAAAACGATGAAATATGCGTAGTATCTCTAAGTTCACGTGAGATGCATGTTTTGTTCACAACCGACGGAATTCATTATTTATAGTCATGGGCTCTACCGACGGAAACTAAATGGCTTAATTTGTTCAGAGGCAGAGAGAACAGAAGAACAACCATACTCGCCCCGTGCCCCCTCCTAGCTTCTCGTGATAGGTGCACGAGTAGAGCACGGCACTGCTCGCTGCCGATTGATAGGCCTAGAGGCTAGGCCTACTGTTGTGGTTTCTGTGGTGGTTTCTCTGTTGCGGTTCCTCTTCACGTCAGCAACAGGCAGCAGCAGCGGCGGTTGGCGAGCTGCAGCATCATGGAAAGGGAGGAGGATGAGCAGGGGCGACGCACGCTTTCCCGGTACGTGTGCGAGAGGCGTGCGAAAGAAGCGAGGGTCCGGGAATGTTCGGGGCTCTTATTTAGACCTTGAACTCGAGCGCAATAACGAGGTTTCTTTTTTCTTGGCCGGTTCGCTCCGGTGTGTCTTGGTTGGGTAAGAATTGCTTGCACACGCATGAAGGGTAATACGGGCAGACACTCGTATAAACTTTGGGTGTCCTTCCTAAATCCGCGAATTCGCGAATCGGCCGTTCACAGGAGGGAACAACTGATGATATTCGCAACAGCGTAGACAGGACTCGTACATCAGTGGGGACATTCGATCGAGACGCACCGCCGCTGCAACGGGGCAAAGAGCACAAAGTCTGTACCAGATATCATGATATATCCATGCCCAGAATGGAGATAGCTACCCGCACACAGAGTATTCGGCTTTAATAGGGAATACTGATGGCACCTGAACGGAACGCATATGTGCTGTACGAGCACTGTGATGTACGAGCACGTACCAGGTTTCTTTTTCTCCTCGCAGACATGCCGCACCCAGGAATGGGGATACATACGGCCGGTGTCCATGGTACGTTGGAGCGTTGGACGACCTAGACTTTCTGGCCTTCACACCGCGCGGGGGGCAGGCATCAACCGTCCACTGGCACGACACCTGAGCATTTTGGGGTACGCGATCGTTACGATCGCGTCCCGCGGGCTCCCACAAAATGGCGCGGATCTCAATGTGACGCGCGCTCGCTTGGAGGCGCTCGGACGAGCCTTCAGCGCGGGGGACACGATCCTCAACGACCACGTTATGGAGCACTCTGCGGTCGCCGATCGCCCGGCAAACTAGGCCAGGCTGGCGGCTCTGGTCACCAAAGACCTGGCGACCTTCACGCTCGACCTGCGCGGTGTCCCCGGCTTCTGCGGCCACGCTTGGCCCTACCCCCCGCCGGCGGAGTCCCTTTCCTGCCATTCCGGGGCCGCACTGGCCCCGCCTTTCCGGCTGCGTCGCCCTCGGCGGCCTTGTCAACGCCGAAGTCCAGCAACCTCGCCTTTCTCCATCCCGGCGGCTGGGGCCGGGGGTGGTAAATGCCGGCAACGGGGGGAAGATCGGCAGGTGCCGCTTCAGGAACATCTGTGTGTTCTCCCACGTCGGTCCCACTCGCAAGACGGCTACCGGCGGGGGAGGGTCGGCCGATAGCGGCGTCGCAGCCAGCGGCGCTGTATCCGGGGAACCCTGGCCAAGAGGGCCAAGGGCAAGGGCAGGCGGGGGCTGGAGGTGGCGGTGCAATTAACGGGAGCAGCAGCGGCGGCAGTGGCAGCGGCGGTGGCAGCGGCAGCGGGGCGTCGAGTGGGGGGCGCTTCACTCGGTCGGCGGCTGCCAAGGCTGACGAGTAGGGGGACGGGCCTCGCCCCTCAGCGGGGACGAGGCCGATCGTAGGGCGCATGGAAACAGGAACGCGAGTTGCACAGCTTGTATGTCCGGGGTCGGCGTCCGCTGGGAGCCCAGGTCTTGGGGCGAGCGGGTGTCGCGCTATGCTCAGTAGCGCTGGTAGCCAGCTCGTCCGCCAGTCGGTTGCGCCGTCATCTCACCGAGCTTACACGTCAGGTTTCGGTCTCGAATGGTTTATTTTTTTCGGGGGTTAATAGAGGTGGCTGCGTATTTCGACACGCCAGCCTCCACTACGGTTAAGATTCAGACGTTGCTTAAGTTCGTAGCATGGTGTGCGTTGGAGGGCAACCAAGCCGGTACTGTTGCCAGTAAACTATCAGCCGTGTTCCACCGAGTAAACTTACAAGTGGAGTTTCCCATGTCGTCGCCGCTTGCTAAACGTGCATTGCAAGGGGGGCACGGTCGCACATTGCCGCCGGTCCCTCATGCAAAGAATCCGTCGCCCTATTTCGTGGGACACGTTGTTGGGAGGACAGGGCCGGTCCGTGTCGTGGGGCCCGGGTGGTCGAGTTCTTTGGCTGTCGTTGGCATTGGGCTATTTATTTATTTTTTTTCATGGCGAAGTCTGACGAAATATTCGCTTATTTGTCCGGAGTTGTACACCCCGTGCATTGCTTGACGAGGGGTGACGTAGCGTTACTCACACGGGGGGAGCGGCGGTTGACCTCGTTGCAGTGGCATCAGGCCACCAGCATCAGGGTCCTGTTTCGGGGCCATTAAGGGTCCAGGCTCAGCAAAGGTCGGGTATCGTGCGCACACGCGACGACGGGCGCGTTCCGGGGTAGGAGCAGGCGGCGGTGCCGTCGCTCTCATGGTGGAGTTGTTGTCGGAATATCCGACGCTGCCAGAAAAAGCGCCCCCCTGTCGTCGTATCGGTACGGTAAGGAGGTTAAAGTTGGGAGGTACACGCAGGCCCTCGGGGCACTTCGCGAAGTGGTAGCGGAAGCAGGAGACGGTGCCAGCGAAGTCGGCCTCCACTCATTGGGCATTGCGCAACCAATACGCTGATGGCCAGGGAGAAGTGCCGTAGAAGGCGATCTGAGAGAAGGTAGTGGGAAGCTTCAAAGTTTCCTACACGTACATTCGCAATAACCCAGAGGACGCGGGTATTGTGTACTCGTAAACTAGCAGAGACGGGAAGATAGGCAGAGGCATCCAGGCCAGGGCACTGTTTGGGGGCCTAACACCGTAGTATCGACGCGACCTCGATATTGGGGTATGTCAATGGTTTACTACCATTGGGGGTCTCGGTCGTCCGAGACTGCGTTTGTTAGAGCCCCGGCCAGTCGGCTGGGGGGGGGGAACTCCCGGGTACTGGCAGTACGATAGGCAACGAGAAGTCGCGGCTCTCGTACCACGCCAGTGGATTCCCCCCCGACGTCGCAGAGAATAATAATAACATGACAATTCGAAGGACACACAACAAAGCGTAGTATCTCTAAGTTCACGTGAGATGCATGTTTTGTTCACAACCGACGGAATTCATTATTTATAGTCATGGGCTCTACCGACGGAAACTAAATGGCTTAATTTGTTCAGAGGCAGAGAGAACAGAAGAACAACCATACTCGCCCCGTGCCCCCTCCTAGCTTCTCGTGATAGGTGCACGAGTAGAGCACGGCACTGCTCGCTGCCGATTGATAGGCCTAGAGGCTAGGCCTACTGTTGTGGTTTCTCCCGCCCACCCGCCCCTTTCTTCTTTCGAAGGTGGGTGGAACGGAGCGGCCACATGGTGCTGGCCACACTGTATTATACTTTTATTATTGTTTGCGATTAACTGGTTGCGATTCGGGGCTCTCACTAGGAGAGTGGGGTATGTCAATGGTTTACTACCATTGGGGGTCTCGGTCGTCCGAGACTGCGTTTGTTAGAGCCCCGGCCAGTCGGCTGGGGGGGGGGAACTCCCGGGTACTGGCAGTACGATACCACACCAGCCTAGCAATAGCCAGTACGCAAACCGTGATGCTGAAAATGTACAAATAATTCCCCATCCAATTGCCAATCAATACGAAGCCAACACCAAATTTCAGCTTCCAGCCTGCCAGACAGAACAACTCCCTGTACGTGGTACAATCAATGCAGTGGTCTACCAGGGTGGTACTGAAACTATTAGTATTACATCAATAAACAGTAAAGATGACTGGAGTTGCTCGTATACCATTCAATCACAACCAGAAATACTCTACAGCTAGCTGCTGAAAATTCCTTCCTGCATGTGCTTACTTCCCCGCTCTCTTCCTCGTTCACCATCCGCTCCCCCTCTTGTTTCCTATCGTTGAGCAGTATTGATCACCTACTCTGGCCGACGGTGGGAGATGACGAAATCGCGGATTTTTCGCTCGACGGCAATCGCAATCAAGGATGTTGCGCTCGATGGTGGGGTGTTGCTCTCCTGGGCTTATGCTCCTCTCCGATCTGCTCCAACTTGTACTTGTTGTGCGTAACTAACGTCGGCCGTGTCTCGCTGGATGACATGTTGCTGCTGGTGGTGGTGGTGATAGTCTCGTTGGTAGTAACACTGCAGTTGCTGGTGGTACTACTATTAACATTACGGTATTGTTATTAATAGTTGTTATTAATATTAAAAATAGGCAAAATACAAGGCTTTCCTTCGGAGTGGGTATTCCGTCGTTTCTGGTACAAATACATACCAGGTACCAAGTATAGTTTGGTTGGCTTTGGGCTATGACGCGAATTGCAGTTATATGCTGCAATGGGGTAATAGCCCAAAGCCAACCAAGCTAAATATGTTTGTGTAAGAAACGGTGAAGGATGTAATAATCGCGTTAAATTATGAATGTAATGTGAAAGGTAAGATCGGGTGACGCAAGAGTAAGAATGACAATCGTCTAATAATAAGAATAACATCTTTCATCTTTGCAGAGAGAGAGTGGAGTAGTGCTTGGCATGTGGATGATATACAACATACAGCTGTTGTTTAAAGGAAGGTGTGGGACAGGAGGGAAAGCAGCAGTGCCGGCAACGACAACGGTTATGGAAATGTTGTATAGTTGCTGGGCGGCCGCGATTTCGATGTAGCCAGCATAGGAGTTTGGATGAGACATGGTATGTAAATAGTCTTCCAGGCTGCTGTAGTAACGAGGCGGGAGGCCCAGAATGTGGATCTGTTCGCTGTTGAACCCGTTCGATATGTTGTGTAGGAAGAACTAATCGTGATTTTGGGAAATGTGGGAAACAATTTGTTGCCTTTCGTTCGTCCTCGATGGCGGCAATCTGCTTGGCGTACTGCTTCGGAATTCCGCGAAGCCCTGGAGCAGGCGAAATGGAAGGGAGTCTTCTTGCGCTTGATGATGATGTCTCCGTCTTTGATGGTGGAGTCCGTCAGGCGGCAGTTGTAGCACTTGCCACCGACCTGGTCGAAGTAACCATAGGGTGCGCGGGGCGGGAGTGGCGTGCAGGGAATGGCGGGGGAGGGGGAAGAGGAGGGGGGGGCAGAGTTCATTATTTGTACTGCTCTACAGCGGCACAACAGCAGTACGTAATCGCTTGCTATACGACGGCAGCAGCAGCAGCAGCAGAAGCAGCAAGTACGAGCGTAAAACGCAGCAGGAAAACGGCCAAAATATTTTTTTCACGTACCAGAACGACCATTTGGGTGCAAAAACGACCAAGAAAAACAGTAATCCGATTACATACGAACACAATCAATGGATATTGAGGCAACGTTAGTAGTATTGGCAGCAGCAGCAGAGCAGCAACGGCTTCGAGCAGTGGTTGCCGCAGCATTAGCAACATTAGCAGCAGCAGAAGCAGCAATGGATCGCCGCAGCATTGGCAGCAGCAGCGGCATAGCAACGATATGAAAAAAGAAAAGAAAAAAAGAATGTACCCTGGCATGCCGCGACCGCGAAAACTACGGAATTTCATTGGCGAAACAGAAGTATGTACACACAAATGACCAGCATGATGTACGGCAACAACGCAGCAGCAGCACCACATCAGCAGCAGCATATCAGCGATATGAAAAGAACGAAGCCCAAAACGAGAAAAAGCAGTACGTACGCAAAATGCAGCAGCAAAAAGACCAAAATATTTTTTCAGGTACCAAAACGACCATTTAGGTACAAAAAACGATCAAGAAAAACAAAAATCCCAGCAGAACATACGAACATTCAGTGAATATTGTGGCAGCATTAGCATTAGCAGCAGCAGCAGAAGCAGCAACGTTGGCTGCAGCAGCAACGATATGAAATGAAGGAAGAAAAAAACTATGTACCCTGGTTGTCGCAATCGCTAAGCCTACGGAATTTCATTGACGATACAGAAATATGTACACACACAAGACTTAAAAGTGTAATACACACAAAAATCACGTCCAGCATGATGTACGGCAACAACGCAGCAGCACCACAAAAAAAATCATTGACGATACAGAAATATGTACACACGCACACGTGGAATATACACACAAATCATGCCCAGCATGATGTACGGCAACAACGCAGCAGCGCCACAAAACGACCAGGAAACACAAAATTATCCGAGTACATACGAACATTTAGTGAATATTGCGGCAGCACAAGAAGCAGCAGCAGCAGCAGCAGAAGCAGCAACGGATCGCCACAGCGTTGGCAGCGGCAGCAGCAGGATAGCAACGATATGAAAAGAAGGGAGAAAAATAGTATGTACCCCGAGGCCGTCCGAAAAGTACTTTTGGTACCTCACTATAGACCCGCATGCTGTACCGCAACAACGCAGCAGCAGCATAGCAAGAATACGAAATACGAGAAAAAGTAGTACGTACGCAAAATGCAGGAGCAAAACGACCAAAATACTGTTTCTACGTATCAAAAAAACCATTTGGGTACAAAAACGGCCAATGAAAACAATAATCCGCGGTTGCAGCAGCATAGCAACGATATGAAAATAAGAAAAAAAGTATGTACCCTGGTATGCCGCAATCGCAAAACCTACGGAATTTCATTGACGATACAGAAATATGTACACACAAGTGCAGCATGATGTACGGCAACAACGCAGCAGCACCACAGCAGCAGCATAGCAACTATATGACATGATGAAAATAACCAAGCCAAAATCGAGAAAAAGCAGTACGTAGGCAAAATGCAGGAGCGAAACGACAAACATATTTTTTCACGTATCTAAAGAACCATTTGGGTACAAAAAACGACCAAGAAAAACAGTAATCCGAGTACATACGAACATTCAGTGGATATTGCGGCAACATTAGCAGCAGCAGCAGAAGCAGCTACAGCAGTATTAGCAGCAGCAAAAGCTGCAACGAATCGCCGCAGCGTTGGCAGCGTTGGCAGCAGCAGCAGCAGCAGCAGCAGCATAGCAACGATTTGAAAATAAGAAGCAGCATAGCAACGATATGAAAATAAGGAAGAAAAAAAGCATGTACCCTGGTATGCCGCCATCGCAAAACCTGCGGAATTTTATTGACGATCCGAAAATATGTACACTTCCAGCATGAGGCACGGCAACAATGCGGCAGCACTACATACAGCAGCAGCAAGTGCACAGGAGCAGCAGGTGCACAGCAGCAGCACTCATGGCGTGGCGCTGACAGCAGCAGCAGCAGCAGCAGCAGCGGCAGCCGAAAACGAGCAAAATTAGTACGTAGGGTCACCAAAACATGTACACACAGAAATCGTGTGCACCGAAAATGCACCACAGTAGCAGCAGCACTCACGTCGTTCGGTGCAGCGGTGACGGCGACAGCTGAATCCTCCGTTCCTTCGTTCACGTCCCGCAAACAGTTGTGTATATGCACGTTCGCGTGCACTGTGTGTAAGAGGAGCCGACGCAACGCACGAAGGGGAAAGAACGAGCATGGATGAGCCCAAAAAAATAAACGCTTTGACGTAGGTTTGTATGCAAAAAGGCAATTGAAAACCCCAAAAAAACGTACTGGCAACATACAGCACGCAACAATAGACATAAGCAACTCACCACCGTCAGCAGTCTCGAGGGTTCACGAGACAGCCCCTTCCTTGATCGGGCTAGCACAGAACTCGCAGTCGGTTGCCCAGTACAGGATGATCCCGCCACCAGCGCACGTGAGATCCTTGCAGGTGGCGAAGGCCACGTTTTTGCCACCAGGCGCGGAGTTCTTGACCAAGTGCTGGTCCGTGCACCGGTCGCAAACAACAGCCGGCACCAGGTCTGTCTTTGTCGTTGCCGCTCTCTTGCCAGAGGGCGAGGACCACGCGCCTCTCGACGAGGGGGAAGTGAGTTTAGGGGGCGTGGAGAAGGGAGAGGCGGGAGTTGCAGCACCAGCAGGTTCGCCACCGGCAGCAGCAGCTTGGCCGCCGATAGCTGCACCTATCTATGCCGTTCGTCGAAGGCGAGACGCCTCTTTTAGGCGCCGTGCGAAGAGCTGTCTATTGGTTGGCAGTTTGCGAAGAAGAAAGAAGAAAGGTTGTTTGGCTGTTTGGCTGTTCGGCTGTTTCAAAGAAGAAGGGCTGTTTGCGAAGAGCTGTCTATCAGTCGGTGTGTTTGCCAAGAGCTATTAATAGCAATTGACACCGACCCCAAAAATCGTACAAATAACTGTATTTATAAAGGTTTGATGTATATCATAGGTCCTATTGACTATGGACCCCCGTAATAGTAAAGATCCGGGTGTACTTGATGCTGTCGTTGTTGTCCTTGGGATTTATTGTAATAGTGCTGTTGCTGCCGCTGCTGCTGGTTGGTGGTGATGCTGGTGGTAACGTTGCCCCTGCTTGCTGGTACTGCTGCTGCTGCAGCTGTTGCTGGTGGTGGTGGTGGTGGTGGTGGCTGTCGTGCTAGCCTTGGGATTCTGCCATCATTCTTTGGCAGTCCAATACCCTACCCCGACGGCTGCCTTTTCCTCGACGGTCAGCCCATCGTGCTATTTTTGCTTCGCGAGTATGGCTTGGATCCAAGGAATGTCTACGGCGTCAGCAGCCACCTCAAAACCCATTCTTGCAACCTCTCACCGGGTCTCCCTCAGCACGGTGTCCAGTGGCGGTCCATCCCTACGTTCACCCTCTCGCACGAGCCATCCTGACTTATAGGTCCTGCTAGCGAAAGGGCAAAACTTGTGCACCGGGTATGGCGCCGCGCTCGACCTCGCCATGAGGCGCGGGAGCAAAAGAAGAGATGGTGTTGTTGTTCTTGTTATTATTGTCGTCCGCGAGTTGTATTAATAGTTGTACCAGTGTAATAGTGCAGAAAAGACAAGACAAGACTGGGCTCAGGGACCATAGGTAGGGGTCCAGAAATAAATATAGATTGTTCGCGCATAATAAGAAACAGGAATGCTGGTCCAGTCCGAATTTCTTATTAGTGAAAGGTATCTATAATGAGTTCAGTATGACCGCTATCAAATTTATCATTTTCTTGTCATTTACTCTCATAGCGGGATCCTTTATCTACCTGTGTTCTGGTAGAGGGCAAGGTATTGTTTTCAGCGTTAAAAGTCGACTTCATGTAACAGTGCATATCTGTTCGAGACAAAATCCGATGGCGAAACGGTTTTCACGTTGGATTACCTGGTACTTTCCGGATAGACTGGCAGTGCCGGTATATTTGTTTGCAGGTGAAGGGCTGCGGGGGTGTCGTCACAAAGATAAACAACAAAAAACTAGAAAATACAGGCTGTACTACTTCAGCTAGCTGCTGCTCTGCTCTAGAATTTCATCCCTGACGACACAGAACGATCACACATGAAATACTCAACGCAACGTGCCTGTGTTCTGGTAGAGGGCAAGGTTTTGTTTTCAGCGTTAAAAGTCGACTTCATGTAACAGTGCATATATGTTCGAGACAAAATCCGATGGCGAAACGGTTTTCACGTTGGATTACCTGGTACTTTCCGGATAGACTGGCAGTGCCGGTATATTTGTTTTCAGGTGAAGGGCTGCGGGGGTGTCGTCACAAAGATAAACAACAAAAAACTAGAAAATACAGGCTGTACTACTTGAGCTAGCTGCTGCTCTGCTCTAGAATTTTATCCCTGACGACACAGAACGATCACACATGAAATACTCAACGCAACGTGCCTGTGTTCTGGTAGAGGGCAAGGTTTTGTTTTCAGCGTTAAAAGTCGACTTCATGTAACAGTGCATATCTGTTCGAGACAAAATCCGATGGCGAAACGGTTTTCACGTTGGATTACCTGGTGCTTTCCGGATAGACTGGCAGTGCCGGTATATTTGTTTGCAGGTGAAGGGCTGCGGGGGTGTCGTCACAAAGATAAACAACAAAAAACTAGAAAATACAGGCTGTACTACTTGAGCTAGCTGCTGCTCTGCTCTAGAATTTTATCCCTGACGACACAGAACGATCACACATGAAATACTCAACGCAACGTGACCGATGGAGGTGGCATCTCGTATTATATATTAATATGTTGAACATGGATGCATGGAGAGTTGTCTGGTGGTGTGAAGACGAAGTTCACTGCATTTTAGACAACACACTGAACGCAGAGTCTACGTCGCCCTCAGTCTTCTCCAAAACAACACACAATACACGGAAAACGTCAGAACGTGTGTCAAGAAGACGATTTCAATCGCAAAACGAATATTCCGCAGCAGCCAGGGCTACACCAAATCCTTCACGTTAGCCCATGTTAAACGTCAGTGGCAACTAAAGAGAATCGCCTCTGCGACAACGCTAGCCGTGTTTAGAGTCCTCGTACGACCCACGGACCAAAGGGAACTTGCAAGGAGGAAATTTAATTGTCCTCTGCGTTTCGACGAATACGTTTTCCGTCCCTGGGCCAGGGTCAGCAGGCACGATACGTCGTTGCTCGTCCAATTATGGGTCCAGGGTCGATCTGAGACCACCCACCCTTGCGGTGTGTGCACTCCTGGCAACCTCCGGATTCCTCCATCGGTGTACGACCGCCATCTCCTCCGCTCACCCCCCGCTGGCGATATCCACCCGCAATGCGCGGACTCAGATATTTGCCCCTGCCTCCGTCGTTTCGGCCGCGACCATGGATGGCGCCAACGAATCCCGCATTGAGGGGTTGGGAGCAAACATTCGAGGTGTGGCCACGGCAGTGCTTGAAATCTTGGTCAGTGATTGCTGCATCATCCCCCTGACGACCCCGCGGCGACTTTCATGAGCGGGAGCTATCCGCGTTTCTCAGACACCGAAGCTTAGCTTTGAGGTTGGCTGACTATCTTCCTGTTGATGGCAATGACGACGGAGAGTGCAGAGATACCGGCGGTATCCCTGAATACGAGGGACGCGGCAAGAAGACAATAATAGTGTTGCCGTGACATCGGTGATTGGTTGTGGCCCGAAAACGGCTTCGAAGCGTGTCTGCAGATTCAAGAGAGCAGCCACTCTTGTACATCCGAAAGGTACGCGCATTTGACCCAGTTTACGTATCACATTATAGAAGTTATATTACTACAGTAGTACCGCCATCTTTTAGTTCAAGAAAGCTAGCTAGCCATCTCCCTGCCAACAAGAGTACTCCCCATGCCTTAGCACGACTCGTAACCGACAGCAGGCTGCCAACACAGGCACTGAGATTTGGAAGCCTCTACATGTTCTTTGGTTGTTTAGATAGTTTTACGAGCATCTACACCCGCCGCTCACCAGTATATCCCTGTCGCCTGGTCGCATCAGACCCGCGACTTTGTCGTCCTGACTAAGGGCGAGACCGATCCACTCGTTGCCTGCTCTGGCTCCACCTGCAGCGTCGTTACCTTCATCATCAGTGTTATCTGGCAATCGAATGGAAAATTGTGCGGTCCACTCCAGATGAGCGTATAAGGTAGTGAAACCGAAGTCTCAATCACACGCAAGGGCTACACAATATCGTTCGCCTGCATCAGAAATGTCAGACTCCATCATATTCGAAAACAAGTAGAATATTTTCATGCATGCCGCCATCCTTACGCTAGAGCTCTAGCACACGACCAATGATTCGCCTGCTCGCTTTGCGGTGTTCCCCGTAGGAAGGTCTTCGTTTTTGAACTCGCCATTGCCTCCGGACCATCGTTCAGCGGTGGCTTGCTCCGGACCATCGTCCAGTGGTGGCTTGTAAGATTCCGCCTGCGGATGATATATATAGGCCCCGCAACGCTAAATCATCGAAAGACGCAGGTTCAGCAGACTCTGGCCGTGTTTTTGTCCTGGCGTACACGCCCCCCCCTCCCTCCCTCCCTCAACAAACCCTCCTCCTTCCTGGGCGGCACGCTCGCCTCTGCGGCTGCATCAAATCCCTCGTCACCGTCTGCTGCGATTTCCTGCTGGTGGAAGATAGGGCGCCGGTTCCGGGCGCTGCGCCCCGGCCTGCGGGAGTAGATACCGCATGTCGTTCCGTGCAACGCTTGCTCGTCGTTTGCCCGGCCTTTCATGACACATGTATTGGCGGCGACCTGGCGTATCGGACGAAGGCACCTATTAATGTTTCCCTCATGATCTTGACCGCTCCCCACAGCCCGACCAGCTGCGTCCGAGCTTCCCCGTGACAGAGAGCTTCACGCGCGGAGAATAGCTGGTTCTGTACAGGCACACCTAGTTCGCGGATAGGGCGGCGTAGACGAGACCTGTTTCGCGGAGAGGGGAGTATACGAGGGCGGCAAGGATGAGGGTGCTTCTGTGTGTAGCACTTGAGGGGCGCTGGGCGTTGCGGTTACGTATTGCAGTACCGACATATTCGATGATAGAGTTTTGACCGGCCACCGTATTTCCTCGATAATTTTCAAACCGGGCGCCAGGTCCTCAGGTGCAGGGAACGCAAAGGCGAGGCGATGGCGCACTTCGAGTCGACCATCGCTTTGCACAGAACGACCGAGTTGAAGGTATCATATAACCTTAGTCCCGTTGTGTGTCGTTGAGACGAGCGCTCGTGCAGCGGGAGAACGGAATGGCGCTGTTCGGCAACTGCTTCCCCGGCAGGCATGCCGTCATGGCGGCGTGTTATCGAGACGAGTATGCTACCAATTTCAACTTAGCGAGCGGGTGCAAATGCAAGGTATTCACCGCTTCTACGCCGCAGTTGTTGAAAGCCTGCGCAGCATCCATTTTGATCGCGATACTAGTCAGCGCAAGGGGTCCATCGACCAGAAAGGCGGTCGCCGGGCAAGTTGGTGCAAATATAAAAAAGAGTGCAGGTACTCCTGCCTCAAAAAAGGGACGCGGGAAAAAATGTACCCAGATGTTATTTGTCATGGCACTCGTGGCTGGCTTCGCTCACCTTAGTCGATCCTCGAAAGCAGTAGGGAACGTCTCCTGTGTGAATCCAGAAAGGACCCTCTGCAAGAGGAAGAGGAAGGGCGTTCCGCGATGGGGGAGTGCATTGATGGCCGCCACGTTTTGCCCCCCGATTCGACCGTCTCCCACCCGCGTCTACACCAAGCACCTCCTTGTCCACCCGGCTGGTCGCTCATACAAAGGACATGGGCAGCAGCGGTGGCGGCGCAGGGGTCGAACACGATACTCGACAGGGACTCCATCTCCAGCTTTTAGAGAAGAAGGGCAGGCTGGATCACGGCGGTCAGCTCTTTCTCGATGTACGAGCTGATCCCCGTTGCCTCCTGAAGCATAGGGCGGTCAGCACAGGAGTCATCTGGGGATGGGTTCAACAAGCGAGACGGACGACGGACGACCGGTTGAGGCGATGTCGAGTCTTGTAGAAAAAACATACGGCGTCACTCGTTCTGACGAAACAGGCAAGTCTGCTCTTGACCACCGTGACAACACTGCCATGTTGGTAATTGTTCAGCTGTACTCTGGATCAAGCGTGTAACACAAAAACAGAGTATTACAACCCGCAGTTCACCTGTGAGTACAAGAGAATGTGCGGCTTCAACCCGTCGCCCCCGTGAATCCTGAGCCTGGCCTCGTAGGAGAGCTCGAACTACCTGGCTGCGGCTGCTATTACTGCTGCTGTTGCTGCTGCTGTTGCTGCTGCTGATGTGGTGGTTGTTGTTGCTGCTGCTGCTGCTGCTGCTGCTGCTGTAGTCGATAGTGCTGGCACTGGTGCTTCTGTCTACAGTTGTAGATCGGTCTTCCCGTTGAAGTCGGCTGCTTTGCGGGTGTTGCTGGTGGAGGCTGTTGTACTCTTCCTGGCACTGCTCCTCCTCTTCGGCGTCTGGGGCCTGACACGGAGAGCTCTGACTGCCTGGTCTGCTGCTGCTGCTGGGGCTGCTACTGCTGTGCTGCTGCTCCTGCTGCTGTGCCGCTACTGCTTTGCTGCTGATGATGTGTTGGCGCCGCGAGAAAGGTGCCGTTCGTACACGGAACCTGACAGTCCAGTGAGCGGAATTCGAGCCTCGTGGTGATTTCGGGGTGATTTTGGCCTCTTTGCCAATGGACATCATCGTAATCAAAAGTCGTAATCTATCTCACTCGGTAAACCCCTCATATTATCGGATATTGACACTAAGAATGCGCAGTAATCAAGAAAACTGCCCTACCTTTTGTCGCAGTGCCCAAGACTGAGGTCAAGGGGGTTATCGTCCCTGTTCCCCGTGACCCTCATCCAATTTATTTTTTATGCAACCCATTCGGCAAATTTTATACGTCACGAGACAGCTTTTGCGGACTTTCATTGCGCGCCGCGCAATGTATACGAACCCCTGTTCTGGCAGGTACTGGAGCATTAATGTATAGTCATTCCCATTGACTAGAGCCAATTTTTATGAGAATCCTCGGTAGACATCTATCGACAAAACCAACGACACCGTCATGAAATCTGAACGGAATGCGCTGGTTAAGGTCTCCGACCCAGACTAGTGTCACAGTGCTCACACCTCGGTCGGTGATATGTGGCGTGGGCTGACCAGGCGTCTGATAAAAAACATTTTGGCACTGGTCTGTGACACGGTATCCGAGTGTAGAGGTAAGGGAAGTGAAGGCAGGAACTGGCTGGCCGGAGGAAGCTTCTCTTGTTTGTAGTATAGGCTTCTCTTATGATTGTTGTTTTTCTTCTTGGTCCTTGGTGAGAGAGAGGGGAGCAGAATGAGAGTGAGTCGATGGGGGTTTGGTTCGAGGCAGCAAACCCACTCTGGTCTCCTACATTAGCCCGCTCGACGGGTTTATACGTTTGTCCGAGGAACTCTCCTCGGACGCGTTCCGACTTATCTATCGACGACCTGGACTACCGGAGTAGCCATACCTTGGGATAGTTTCTATAAGTCCGCTAAAACGCATTGCACGGGTCATTTAGACTGTTCTAGGAACACTGCTCGTGTCCTCACAGTAGTCACACCTTGCGATACTTCTGGAAGTCCACTAAAACACATACTACGGGTTATTCAGTCTGTTCTACGAACATTCCTCGGGTCCTCACGTAAGCCGTGCTGGCTTGTTATCTACTGAGAGAAACTTCCGAGCTTTGGGAATACTGTTAAGGGTATTCAGGGTTATCATTCTTGTTCACCAAGGAAAACTATAGTGCCTCAGGAATTTTCTTGGGAGTATTCAGGGCTTCGGTACTTAAGGACTTTGGTACTTCTAGAACACTGCTCAACCACTTCTATAACCCGGTACTACATCATATCACATTAGCCCACCCTGGATAGTCGTATATGCAGACCACACGACGGTCGATGGATGATAACGGAACACATCCTAGAGACCGGAAAGGGGGGTCGAAGATGCGGCTATTCGAAACAACAGAATGATGCTATATATATCCCCACACCCCGTAATGAGGCCTTGAGTGTCACCAATAGTGAAACTGAGGCAAAAGGGAGTAAGGGCAAACAGAGAAGACCGAAATGAAGGCAACAAGAAACACTAGGAAACGAGGAACACTGGGGACCAACGCAGAAGGATGTAGAAAACCCAAAATGTAGCGAAAAGCAGGCACGAAGACGAATGCAGGAGGAGAAGGCGCAAGCTCTGGGCGAAAAGAGATACCAAAACCAAAGCAGAAAATAGAGTATATGGCGTTGTGCGTGAGGGCTCATAAGTCCGGGGCCTTGACGAGTCCGGGGAAATACTAGAGCACGGTTGAGCGTCGAATCGCGATGAATGCGATGAGGGCACGCAAACAGGGACACCACACGAAGTACTGAACGCGCAGGGGGTTACAGTAGGATCGTAATAAACGTTGCCGGGATTATGTCCCAAAGGACTTGCTAGGGCCTGAACGAGACACTGTGTCTACTCTAAAATGGCGAACTAATATGGGAACAAACACCAGCAAACGGAGCACGGTAACTCAACCAGGATCAGTACGCCCAAGAGATCAAGAAGTCGCTCGGAAAGGGAGGCCTAAGGCATCTGGTTCGACGTGGACAACGATGTGTGTCTCTACAGCTTAACATGCACAAGTTGTACTCACGGCGGCTACATCGTAGCCAGATCGTTCGCCACGGACGAAGGGAAAGTGTGGTACACCTGATGAAAATCGAACCCAAAATCTGGTGGTAAAAAGAACAACGGAAACGAGATCAACTCTAATTTGCTCTCTGCGATCCGAACCCAACACAGGAGACACGAACCGTGGTGACGGCGGTAAGGCGGTTCAGTGGCCTTGTAAGAAAAGACAAGTAAATGGAGAGACCCTAGAGGTTAGTGGAAAGAAAATAACACAAAGCAGTTAAAACGTGGTATTGTCACGGCTCGGCGGTAAGTCGGGGGCCTGTGATACCAGGGGTGGGTCGGAAGAGACGCCAAGGAACGGAACTGGAAAGACCAATCTGAGAAGAAAAAATAGAATATCAACGCCCGGAGGCGTACTATCGCCAAGTTCGTTGTGGTGGCCTATAAAAGGCTTATCACACCTAGGAGCGCAAGGGGGTTGATATGACTATCTGATTTTAGAAAAAAACGCAGATAAAACCCAAAAGGCTGAACTACTGCCAGAGATGGAAGACTAGCCTGGAAGAACTATGCTATCCCGGAAGAACTACGTTATGTCGTACCAGAGAAGGCTATTCAGAACTAATATACGCTACGAAGGCAACAAAGGCTGATGGGGGGGCTTGGTGGAAACGGCAGGGGCTCCACGAGGCGCATCCGCGCTCCGCAGCACCCCACGGGCCAAGTTTGCTGTCCCGTGGCGTTGCAGGCACCAGGAGCCGAAGATGGCGTCCCGTGCGGTTGTGTAGCGAGCAGGCTACAGGTTGATCTTGATAGGGCCTGGGTCGTCCAGGAACCGAATAATGTAGGAGTCGTCCGGGGGCGAGTCTGAAGGGCTGTTCGCAGAGGTGTTAGTAGGGGGGTCTCGGGGCGCGCGGTGGGCAATCTTACCCAGCCACCAAAGGCCGTCGCGCGCCTTGTACCAGATGTGGGCCCCAGATGGTAGGACGGTCGTGTTGAAATTACGGAGCCAGAGGTCACGAGAGACCAAGGAATAGCCGAGGGCGAGGAAGATTTGGCCTTGTTATCTTGAGAGTTCCCGGTGCGCGGCGCCTATGCGCCGTTGTCGACAGAGGCGATTCGTCTGCTTGTGTTGCGCCGGTGTTCCAGACCAGTAGAGTAGGATGTGGCGCCGGGAGTGTTGAAGGTCGAGCTCGCGTTCCCAAGAGGGGCTGAGGAGTCCGGCCCAATGAGTCTCGTACAGGACCGCGATAACACCACCGCGGCCGAGTACGAGCTGGTGGCCGGAGATGCGCTCGACCTCGAGGCGCTCCGGGGGTGATGAGACGTCGTCGACGGCTACGTGGTAAGGTGGAGACTTGGCGGCGGAGGTGGTGAGGACGTAGGTTGTGAGGTCCACAGGCAGGTACTTGGGAAGGTCGGTGATGTCGTCGGGGCTCCGGCAAGGCTTGCACCGTTTGACGGAGACGCGGGGCTTGGAGTCCCGTCCGGGGAAGTCAGAAGGTGGATCTAGAAAGAGTAGTTTGTCGTGCAGAGGTAGTTTGTCAGGCGTGTCGGAGGCGGGCGCCGGTCCTATGGCAAGAATCGTAAAGGGCCCATTCCAGTTGAGGGAGAGCTTCGTCTTGAGCACGATTGCGTCGGTGTCCTTTTTGGCGCCCTGGCGAATAGTCGAAGCGGAGTTGTAGACCCATGCCCAGCCGCCTACGGCGAAAGGGGGAGAGGCGGAGAGGGCGGCCATGATGGGGGCGTTCCGGCGTTGTAGACGCGATGTGGTGATGTGGTAAAGCTCGCGAACGAGGGAGTAAGCGCGTTGTTGGCGGTCGGTGGCGAGGTTGATGTAGGAGAGGTGGTCGTGCTCCAGGCTCTGACGACCGCCGATGTTGTCGGGCTCGAAGACGGTGAGCGGGAGGCAGGGAAGGCGGCCTATGTGGACCTCGTTGGGCGCAAGTCCGGTAGCGGCATTGACAGAGTTGTTGTAGGCCGCCGAGACGTGCGGCAGCAACACATCCCAGTCGGTTTGTTGTCATTTCCGACCATGTATAGCATCTGGGCCAGACCGTGGTTGACGCGCTCGACGCCCCCGTTGGTGCAGGGATGGTACGCGCTGGTGTTGACCTTGTTGACGCCCAGGCGATCGTAGACGGCGCGGGCGAGCTTGGAGGTGAAGTTGAGGCCGTTGTCGGACAGAAGCGTTACCGGGCATCTCCAAAGGGTGATGTACTGGTCGATGACAACGTCGGCGGTGCCGGCGGCCGTGAACGGAGCTGCTGAGACGGCAAACATGTCGGCGCGGTGGCTGAAGCGGTCCGTGAAGAGGAGGATGTAGGCGTTCCCGCGTGGTGTGAGGGGAAGAGGTCCAAAGTAGTGGTGATGCCAGGGCTGTTGGGTAAGGGCAGGGAGAGGATCGGCCAGGGGATGGTTTGTCGGGATGTCTTGCGGGCCTGGCACTTGAGGCAGCGGCGTATCCACCAGCGAGCGGAAATATCCATGCCGACCCACCAGTAGAAAACGCGCCAGCATGAGAACGGTTCGAGTGACTCCCAGGTGTAGGGAAGTGGTGGCGTGGCATGTGTTCAGCACCCAGGGGCGCATCAGCATTGGAACGTAGATGCATGGGGGGGAAGGGGCTGAAGGGGGCGGGCTGTGTCCGGGCGGGGGGTTGGGCGGTCGCCGTACGAGAAGAGCGATATCGTCGTCGGTGCGGTGGAGTGTGCTTTTCGCGGCAAGGGCGAGGACCTCGACAAGCGGCGGGGCGCCTAGACGAGGGGATGAAGTCCAGGAGGTCGGTTGGGGGTGGGGAAGGGGAACCCAGGGATAAGAAGCGAATGGTGGCGGAACACAGGGGCTCGGCGCGTTGTTCACGCGCCCAGTCGCCGTGAGTGCAATGCTCGACGCTGGCGTGGAGGCGGGGATCGTCTTCACCATCGCCGGCTTCGCCCTAGGTTAGGGGTGGGGAAGGGGAACCCAGGGATAAGAAGCGAATGGTGGCAGAACACAGGGGCTCGGTGCGTTGTTCACGCGCCCAGTCGCCGTGAGTGCAATGCTCGACGCGGGCGAGGAGGCGGGGATCGTCGTCGGGATCGACGGCGGGCTCCAAGGGCGAAGCCGGCGATGGTGAATTTGGTGTGGACGACGTTGCTGAGGGGGTTGGTCTTGGTGAAGTCGGAGCTGTCGGTGGTGCAGGTAGCGTGGGGGCTGCGGCTCAAGGTGGTGGTGGTTGGAGGGGCCTCGACTGGGCCCTGGTTGGTGCGATGATGCGCGGGTCGGCGTAGGTAGTCTGGAAACGGTAGGTTGTGGCCGGCGTCCGAAGCCATAGTCGATCGCGGCACAGGGGGTTCCCGCGGCGGCGGCGGCGGCGCGTTGCCGGGTCCGAGAAGAGATCAGGTCCGAAGGAACTGGGATCGTGGCGCCACTGGTGGATGACGGGGAGACGACGGGCGGCCTGGAAGCCGAGGCTGGAGGAGCGCCATTGTCCACGGCGGCTTTCTCGGGGCACGGAGGCGTTCCGTCGAGGGTGGTATGGGTCGATACGGGCCCCACGAAGGTGTTGGAGGTCGGAGAAGGGCTGGTGTGTTCCCCGCGAGGTCCCAGGAGGCGAAAGTCGAAGAAGTGGTGGGTGGCAAGGGGAAGGGGCTGGATGGTCGGGATGGGGCGGTAAGGAGAAGATACGAGCCCACCCAAGCTGATACCCGGTGCAGTTGGTTCACACGTCGCGAAGCCACAGGGGCGTATGAGATAGATGCCAACCGTGTCGGGACCGGTGAGGTGGTTGGGCCCGGTGCGGTCGGCTTCGGTTGCAGGTTGTGGGAGGCCGGAAAGAAAGTCGGCGTTGCCGTTGTTGTGCCTTTGCGGTATTCCAGGGTGTACGTGTACGCCAAATGGAACTCGAGCCAGCGCCCGACGCGGGCGTTGTGTTCGCCGACCTTGGCGATGCTCTCGAGTGCCTTGTGGTCCGTGTAGATGCGGAATTTCGTCGACCAAAGGTGGTCGCGCAACCGTTTTATTGCCCAGACGATGCTTCCGGCCTCGAGGTCGAGAGGCGTCCACGAACGTTCAGAGTCTAGGGTAGCGCGGCTGACGTAAAGGATGGGTCGGACGGAGCCGTCGGGCTGTTCTTGTTCCAGGGTGGCACCGAAGCCGTCGAGGCTGGCGTCGCAGTAAAGTCGAAAGGGGCGGAAGCTGTCGGGGACAGCGTCCCAGTCGGGGTAGACCAAGATCGGGGGTTTGGCGAGTTCGCGAAGGATATCGCGAACGGTGGCTTCCATGGCAGGGGTGAAGTCGAAGGTGACGCCTTGCTTTAGCAGGCCGAAAATGGGGCGGAGGCGTCGCGAAGGTTATGTAAGAATTTGCCGTAGTAGTTGATGCCCCCAAGGAGTGACCGCACTTGCTTTTTGTTCTCGGGCATGGGCATCTTGGTGAGGGCGGCGACCTTGGCGGAGTTGGGGCTAAACCCACCGGCGGTGATTGTGTGTCCCAGGAAGTCGGCGGTGGTGGCGCCTATTTTGGCTTTGGCAGGGGAGAGTTTGAGGTTGTCATTTCGCAGACGCGCGAAAAGGGCTCGGATGTTGGTGGTCTGGGCGGAAGGGGTGGGATCGAAGACGATGATGTCATCGAGGTATGCAACGACGCGTTCCAGGCCTTTGATGACCTCGTTGATGACCTTCACAAACCAGCCGGGGGAGGCGCTGCTGCCTTGAGGCATAACAAGCCATTCGAACAGTCGGTTGGGAGTGCAGAATGCGGTGAGGGGGATGGTGTCCTTGCCGATGGTAATTTGGTGGAAAGAGGAAACCAGGTCGAACAAGGAGAAGATGCGGTCTTTGCCCAAGGAGTCCAGGACCTCCTCGACGCGGGGGATGGGGAGTTGTCCGAGGGAGCTGATGGCGTTGAGCTTCTTATAGTTGATGGTAATGCGGACACCTCCATCTTTCTTGGGTATTGCAACCATAGGGCTGGAGTACGGCCAGGTGGAATGCTGGATCAATCCCGCGGCTAGGTACTGGTCGAGGACGGCGTCGGCCTTCTTGGCGAGAATCGAGTTGATTCTGTATGGGCGGGAGTTGACCGGCGCGCTGTCCGGGGGAACGGAAATCTTGAACGGCATAAGTGAACATGAGCCGAAGTCGGTCTTGGAGGTGGAGAAGACGTCCTGGAATTCGCAGAGGACGTCGCCCAAGTTGTCGATCACCGATGGGGACCATCCCGAACAGTGAAGGTCGAAGATGACGTTGCGCAGGTGCAATGCTAGGCGGTCCCAGAGGTTGAGGAAGCTTCTCCGTTGGTCGACGTCGAGGCGTGCAAGGAGTGATGGGCATGGGGCTTTTGGTGCGGAAGGGGGGTCGGCTGTTGAAAGGCTGTCGTTGGGCACAGGGATGTTGTCGTGGAGGGCATGCACGTCTGGAACGTGAGGGGGGGTGTGGAGGTCCGAGGAAAGGTGCCGAAGGGCGGTCAAGGGCACTTGAACCAATGGGGAAGTGGAGATACCGAGGAGGTCACCCGGCTTAAGGTCGGTTGACCCTGAGAGTGGAACGGTCTGATACCCGTCTGAGACGAATAATACCGTATCGGAGAGGGGGTCTTCGCGGGGGAGCATGTTAACCATGTAATTCCCGGTTAACGCTAGGGCGCCTGACTGACGCACCAGGTTAACCTCGACGAGCGTTGGTGTCGTCGACAGCGAAGTGGGCGTGGATCCGGCGAGTCGGAGGTGGTAAATGTCGTCGGTAAAGTGGTCGTCGGGAACGAAGGCGGACGCTCCGTTCCTGTCGTGGTGGTGAAGGGTTAGTTCGCCGCGGATGGGTTGGGAGGGGTGTTGGGGGAGCGAGGGCTGTCGGAGAAGCGTGGTATACGAGCGTTGTTCGTAGCGCATCCAGCTGTCTCGCCCCAGGAGGATGGAATGTTGCATGGTTCCTGCAGGAACAACATAAGCCCATACTGCGAGGGCGGCCGTTGGGGTCGCGGGGGTGGAGTTCGATTGCATGACCTGAATGCTCAAGCGGATGGAGTCGGAAGTAGTAAGGGGAGCGGAAGTGCCAAACTCTCCCCATGAACGGGGAGAGGCCTGTCGGATACATGCGTCCGAGGCGGACCGGGACGCTTTCCGCTTTTTCACCGCAGCAGCGGTGATGAATGATTGGGGCGAGCCCGTATCGAGCAAGGCGACGAGGTCCCAGCGCGTAGTGGCGGTGAGTCCACTGTGCACCAAGACCCGCGTCGTGAACGAGGAGTCATCGAAGGTGCCAACACCACCGCTAAGGCATGGGACATGTTCTGGGAGTGGTCGGTAGGGGGGGTTCCGGCAGTCTAGAGCTGCAGCAGAGACTGCGGAAACCGAAGGGTAATGGCTGACAGGAAGGGAGTCAGGGATAAAGGGTGGCAGGAGAAGACCTCGCTGGGAATTTGGCGTGGGTGCCTGGCAAGGGGGGTTGCTGGTCTCATGAATGCCGTTGTCGGTGGGCAGAACTCGGGCGGATAGGTTGGGGGGGGGGCTGTCGTCCTGTGGCTTGGACGGGATGGGGGCAAATCCGAAAGAACGACGTTGACTGGAATCCTCGAGTTGGCGGTGGGTGTGGTCGGCAAAGCCGAGGACCCGGGGGGGTCCACGTGGGTGCGCGTACGCGTGACATGGATACCTTGTGGGACCCTGTATCCAAGTACTTGGTGAGCAGGGTTGAACTCGCCAGGAGACGCCATACCTGTCGTGGTCCGGCTCCTCGCAAGGGGTGAGGCTTGGGAGGAGGGCGGGGCAGGGGGCTCTAGGCGTGTCCTGGTCGACGGTGAACGCGAGTCGTCCGTCTTCACGACGGGGTTGTCCCTCGAGCTCAGGGGCAGTTGTGTTGTCAACACGGCGGCAGCAGCTAGAGTTCCGTCGTTCGCGGATAGCGTGCTGTCGCTGAAGGTGCGCACGTCTTGTGACGAACGCGGATGGAGCCGCCGGGAGGGTGTCCGGGCGGGCTCAGGGTATGATGGCCCGGATGTCGAGGCAGGAGGGCCTTGCTGTAGTCCGGAACCGCTGGAAGCCGTAGTCGTTGAGGCGTCCTCCAGGTTAGCTACGTCTATTGCAGCCTCGGCGATGGCCGGCAAGCAGCGTTGCGCATCACGCAAAGACGTCGAGGAGAGCATCCCGGGCAGGCTCGGCGTCTTGGTTGCATGTCGCTCACACTTCAAGGCAATCACGTGGGCAAGGTGATCGTGGCTTCAGGGGGGGGCGGGGGGGTTTGGAGGGCAGGGGGCGTTGGAACTCGGTGGACGTGTGCGCGGGATTCTTCGGAGCCCGTGAAGCTCGCAATAAATGCTGTTGGTGGAGATGCGGCTGAAGCTCCACCACCGGCCTGTCAGTTGGTTCGGAAAGTGCCCGGCTGTCGCTGGTTGGTCTGGTTGGGGTAGTTGGTCGTTGGCCCTATCTGCATGTGTGCGGGAGGGGTGGACGTTGTGGAGATAGTCCCCGTGGCCTGTGTTGTCGAGGCATGAGAAGGCGCTTGGGTAGGCACCGAGGCGGCAGCAGCAGCCTCGGTGCCTGTATGTTGGCCCGGGGGAGTGGTGATGACCGCGGCCGTATGAACGACCATTGTGTCGTCCGTTGTGGGAGCGGCTGTTGTTGCCGCGGTGATGGGTATGGTGAGTGCGGTTGTGGCGGCGGTTGTTGCGTTGAACGTTCCGCTCGTATTGGCCGCGGCGGTACGAACACATGCGTTGCTGCCATTGTCTATGCGCTTGGCCACCGTCTTTCAATTGGCCGAGAGCGGGGTTAAGGAGCCCAGACGTGTTGAGGAAGCCTTGATCTCAGGTCTTCATGCTGTGATATGTGCCGTTGCAATTTAGGCAGTGGCCGTCGTGGGCGCGAAGGGCTTGGGCGCGAGCCGCGCTGGTGAGGAGGGGCGTGAGGAGCGGTGGGTCAGGGTTGCTGAACGTTGTCGTGACCATGTAAACCTCCTCGTAGTTCCGAAGGGGCCAGTCCGATTCGTCCGTGCAGAACGGGTTGGCGTCGTTGCTGGTGACGTTGATCACCAGGGGATTGTGGGCCGAGCCGCAGGCGTGAGTGTTTGATCCGCGCGAGCTCACCTGGTGTGATGGGGCAGGCGTTGAGGTGTATGTGACGTAGTCGCCGGAGTCGACGGCGCGAAAGCGAGTCCCGTTTACCGCCGGCGTCTTGTTGGTCGCCAGCACTTCGAAGGATGCCCACATCTCCATCACCGTGGCGAATGGCTGAGGGGTGGTCATGAGGCAACCGGGGTACAGAGTCGGCATCAACGAGGGGTATTGCCGGCTGACGATGCCGCGCGTAATTTCGATGACCATTGCATCGCTAGGCCTGAAAATACGTTCCGTTCCCTGGACGATGGTGACGCGTTGTTTGAAGGCTCGGAGAAAAGTAGTGAACTCTGTGTTGTTAGGCACGCCGAACGAGTGAAGTTGTTCGAACGCTCGCCCCTGGTCGCCATCGTCGAAGTGGGCCGTGAGTAGGCTCAACAGGTTTTTGTAGGCCGACGGGCCAGAGTCGTCAAACGGCCAGTTCCCTTCGTAGCTGGACGAAGAAATCGTCAATGACGCGTGGCAGTGGAGATGCCACGACCCGGGGGGCGGAGAGGGCCTTGCGGAAACGTTTTTGTAGCGGTATGTCTCAGCCTACCACCCAAGGTGGTCTGTCGAACGATTGTTTTTCAGACTCGTCGCACGTGACGAGGATATCTCCAAGGATCAGGTTGCAGGTCGCGAAGAATTGGCCTAAGCTCGTGACGACGTCGACGTTTGCGGGGAACGGGAACCGTGGAAGCGGGTCGACCTTGCGTAAGTCGATCATGGAGTACGCTCGCCGAACAGAACGGAGCTCCGCTTCCGTCATGGGTTCGGTCTGGCCGGTCGGTCCAGTCCTCGATGAACGTGCACCCGTGGTGGATGCGGGTGTGGGCGTCGGCAGGGGTGTGATTGTAGACGCCAGTAAAGAAGCTAGTCCGTTTGTGCGGGAAGTAGGTGACGAGGTTGAGGAGGGCAGGCCCAGGGGGGGGGTTGGGGTGTGTGCAGAGGCGTTCGGGTGGTCGGTGGTGGCCCACGTATATGTTACGGCAAGCTCCCCGGCGTGAGCTGTCAACGCTCACCTGAATTACCTCCTCAGTTCGTACGTTGGACCCTTCGGCAGTCCCAGTGGCTCCAGGGCTTCGCTCAGGCGAGAGCGAAGCAAACGATGACCAAAACCCTCGATTGCGAGCGATGCAGATACTCGATTATGCCCGGTATCACGGGAACAGTCGGTTTAACCTTCAATCCTTTAATCCTTTTGTTTTTAGTCCTTTAATCCACTTCTTAGGTTTTGCACGTATTCTGTTCCTTGCCTGGGTAGCGTCTAAAGACACCCGGTGTTGGCCACAACGCGGCATACGTTGTACACCTTGGTCAGGCGTTTGACATTCAGCAGACTGAAACTGTCTGCTAAATGAAACGCGAGTCCCACACCCACGGAGTGGTCCGCCACTGCTCTGCACCCGACGACTCGTGGCTGCATGCCTCGACCCGTCGTACTTTAGATTGCTCGCACGTCCCTCCGCCGCAACACTCCCCCAAGTCTGGTGCTATCTTCCAGAGCTTATGAAAGCGCGGCCCAGAATGACGGAGCTCCTCCCCTTTCTCCCCCCCTGCCCATTCCATCCCCGGCAGACCCGCCGTTTGGACCAACGGTTTAGGCCGGGGTGGTCGCCAGCGCCCTCTCTTGCTTCCCTTTCTTCCCCCCCTGCCCATTCCATCCCCGCCAGACCCGCCGTTTGGACCAACGGTTTAGGCCGGGGTGGTCGCCAGCGCCCTCCCTTGCTTTAGCTCTTGTCCATTCAGCTCCTCCCAGTCCCCGTCCGGGTACCTCACCCGCCAGTGCGGTTCGCTGAAGTCGTACACCCGTCAAATACCTTTAATCGACCTCTGATGTCCGTGAACTCCCTCCTGATTCACGTTCCTATCGGGCGTGCTCTGAGCGCCGCTTCCCTGGAAGCCGCCTCTCTCTCCCCCTTCGTCGGTGTCCCAGCCGGACGAGCCCTGCAACCCGCGTCGTGGTAGAGTTCCCACAGCGCGTGAAACACATGCAATTGCAGTGGGGTGAAACTCTCCCTTGCCAACTCCTCCGTCATCCAGCTGGATTCCCCCCCATCCTGATATCTTCCTTTGTACTCCCAGGACCACGCGTCTACGCTTCCCACACGACTCTGCGGTCGCTCAACGTATATAGCGGCGCTGAAGTCGTGGATGCCTCGGCCAGTCCCGCATCCGGTCCCCACTCCAGGTGTGCAAACTCGTCCTCGAATGCGTGGCGCAGACCTGCTGGACGTTCGTGAAAAGGCTTCATGTCCGCTGCCGACACCATCATTTTCCTGATACTGCGGCCCTTCAGGTTGACTACATAACTGAGGCCCTGGTGCACCACCTTGTTTACCTGCCACGGCCCCGTCCAGTGTTCGTGTGCCAACTTCGGGTGAACTCTTTCTCTCGACAATGCGCTCGCTGCTTTCTTGACCAGCACGTGGTCCACTGCCTTGGCTTGCCCCCCCGGTGAAGCTCGTCCTATGCTGCCGTTGTGGCTTCGCCTGGCTCGGTCTTTGGCGGCTTGCCTCTCCTCCAGGGCTTTGCGCACCTCTTGGAAGGCCTGCTGTTCGTCTGCCACGAAGGCATCCAGTCCTCCTCGGTACTCTACGCCATCGATCGTCGGCGTAATCGAGTCCAGCTGCGTACGGGCATCTCGGCCAAACAGTAGGCGGAATGAGGTCGGGTTAGCCGGCAGGCTGGGGTCGGGGGTGACGCGCTGTATCCAGCAAGCAGGTAGTACGTACCTGTCCCACGACCGGGGCCACGACTTGCAGAGCTCCGACAGCACCTCCTGAAGCCATCCCCCTGCTCCCCTGTGCCCGGGAGTGGTTAGCGGGGCCGTAGTCAATCGACACCCTTAGCCACTGACACAGGTGTTTCACCACTTGCGCGGTGAACTCCCCCCCTGCATCGCTCCGGATTGACCGCGGTACTCCGAAGGTCAAGAAGAGTTCTAGCAGCTTGCGGCTCACCCCTAATGCTTCCTTGGACCGCAACGGATATGCAAACAGGAACTTGCTGGCTCGATCCACCACGACCAAACGGTACCTGTTGCCCGCCAGAGACTCCTGCTTAAGGTCCTGGATATCGACCTCGAGGACTTCCCAGGGCGGTAAGAACCGGGCCGGCATCATAGCCACACGTTGACTACTGGCCCTCTTCCTTCTCCTGCACCCGCACGAAAGCTCATACTCGCGCACATCCCTGATTAGAGTCGGCCAGCTGTACTTCCCTTTAACTAGCAGCGTTGTACGTGCCACCTCTGGGTGACCGAACGTGCTGTGAACCAGGGCCAACACCCCCGGCACCAGGGTTCTGGGTATGGCCAACTTTGGTTCCTCTTTTCTTGGGGTGTGCCATAGTATCCCCTCATCGTCCAACAGGTACGAACCGTCTACGCCGGAACTTTTCTTAGCTAAGATAGGTTCTAGCACTCCGTCCCTGCTCTGTGCTTCCGCTAGCCGTTGCGCATCCTGCAGTGTAGCGGCTGTCCGTGCTAATAGGGGCGGAGGGGGGATTGCAGACTCCAAGTCCCTCGACGCGTCTCCCCGGGGTGCATGAGTTGGGTTCTCGGATACGGCGTCGGGCGAGGGAAGGGGTAGTCGTACCGGCTTGGGGATTTGTGTCGAGGTTCGGGATGATGACCGTGTTACCGCTCTAGTGACGGTCGTGATGTCACTCGGCTCTCCCCGGGGATATCACCGTCTTCGCCTCCGTCTCTGATTTACACACCGTCCAATTCCGGGAGTTTCGGGAGCGGCCGGATTCCCCCACTCATTCGGCTTTCCACCCCTACCGGAGTGAGGGCTACCCCTGCCGCAGCTATGGCGTCCACTGCTGCCAGAGCGTCCACCTCGTCGGCCCCGAGTTCCGCAAGGGGGATACCGTCCAACACCGGTCCCTCCGGCCCCCTGTACGTCTGACGGCTCGCCCATCGTCCGGAAATGCGTCATCGATGTCCTCCCCTGGTTGTGTAGAGCGCGATAGCCTCGATAGCGCGTCGGGGAGTTGGTGGCGGACACCCGGCCGCCATTGCAGTTCCATATCATATTCGTTAAGGCGAAGGGACCACCGGTGTAACTTCGCGGAGAGATTTTGGCTTTAGAACAGCCAGATTAACGCCGAGCAGTCCGTGATCAGAGTGAACCTCCTCTCCCACAAGTATGGTCTGAAGTGTGTCACTGCCCACAACACCGCCATCACCTCTCGCTCCGTGGGCGACCTCCTCGAGTCGGCTCGTGACCACATGTGGCTGGCGAATGCTACCGCGTGCTCTGAGTCATCGATTACTTGGATGAGTGCCGCTCCTGCCTCCAGCTCGCTGGCATCCGTGTGTAACTGAAATAGGGTGTTTCAGTCAGGCATGGCCAGGATTGGGGGTGAGGTCAGCGCCTGAATCAGCCCCGCCAGCGCCCTGTCTTGTTCCTCCCCCTACGGCACCTTCATCTTTCGCGCCTGTTTCGACGAAAACCTCTTGTCTCGAAGTAGATTCGAGATAGGAGCTACGAGGGCGCTGTATCGGGGTACGAACTTCCTCAGGTAACCGGTCATACCCAACAAGGCTCTTACCTCCTCCACTGTATCGGCCTTGGTGAGCTGGGCGACGGCGTCGATTTTGGACTGCGACGGACGCACTCCCAGCCTGTCCACCACCATGACAACAAACTCCTGCTGCGGGCAGCACCACCAGGATTTTGAGAAGTTCACCGACAGGCCCGCCGCAGATAGTTTCTCTAGCACTTGCCCCACAAGGGCCAGATGTCCTTCCACCTTCTTGGTGTAGATGATGATGTCGTCAAGCCAGTTCTGTACTCTTTTGCCTTTCAGCAGGCCGAGGGTCCCACCAACAAAAGCAGCGAAGCCTGCTGGTAAAGTCTTCAATCCAAATCCGCATCGGTTGAGTTCCCACAACGTCCCGTGAGCGTCTCGGAACGCGGTCTTGTGCTTGTCTTCCTCGGCGATCTCCAGTTGGGTGAAGCCCGACGCTAGGTCTATCGAAGTGAAGCAGCCTGCCCCCTTCATGCTATCGAAGATGCTTTGGATGTCTCCGAGGCCTCCACTGTCCGACTTTAGCAACATGTTGAGAGCTCGATAATCCTGGCAAACCCTCGCCGTCCCATCTTTCTTGCGGACGACCACGCAGATAGCCGCCCATGCCGATGACGACCTGCGGATGGCCCCGGATTCAAACTGCTTCGCCACTTCACTCTGAATCATGGCTTCCTTCTCCGGTGAGTATCGCCGTTGTTCGGCTGCGTGTGGCGTGCTATCTTCTCTGATCAAGGGTAGCCGAAGATTGGCCCCTTTGCAGGCAGGGACGATATTTGGGTTAGCTAGGAACAGTCCCCTGTCGCGGTCGATCCGCAGTAGCTCGAGTAAATCCGCCTTGTAGCTACCCCATGTTGGCTTCTGCCAGGTCGACCCCTGCGTGTTCTGCAACCCTTTCTCCGTCTCCCATTTGCCTTTCCGCTCCCCTTCCGTCTACCTCCGAGCCTGGGATCCTCCCCTCGGGTTGCTCCAGCATTAAACGCATCCTCTCGGTGTCGCTCGCGTTGGTTGCGTATACCTTCGCCACCACAAGACCTTTCTGGATAGCTAGTGGTGCCTTTGTCCGATTAACGACTTTGCACTGGAGGGGGTTGCCCGGGTACCACCGCTGTACTCCCCTCGCTACCCCCCCTCAACCCCGAGCTCCATATCGAACGGCCTCGTCGGGGCTACCAATACTAGTTGTCTGTCCTCGGGCTGGAGACCCCTCACAAAGGCTTCCGTCTGCACACTGACGAAGGCCCCCACCTCTACCTTCTTCGCCATGCGCAGGTACCACTGCAAGCTGCCGTGGTCCTCCCACGCCACTTCGCTTTCTATCGGAGTTGTCGCAGGCCCTGCCAGGCCCTCAGATTCCTCTGTCGTTCGTGTCGGCGCAACGGCGCAGAAACGATCCCACGCTTTCTCCATTGTTTCTGTTGCCGCCGTAGGCGTTCCCTCGCTTTTCTTCGCCTCGCTCGCCAGCCCGTCACCTTCCCCTGCCGCTGTACTGAACTTCCTGCCTTCAATAGTGGTACCCACGGTGACTCCGGAACTGGCTTGAAGCCTCCCCCTTCTGCTAAATTGATGATGCTCTCGTTTAGTCTCAGGAATGCAGCGCCTAAGATCAGTCCGTAGGGTAGCCCTTCCACCACCCTCACCGTCATCCTGCGGACCCGGTCCTTCGGCATAAATACCAACGGAATGTCGCATGATCCTACGATGTTCATGGGGGGAACTCTACTCCGAGTTGGGTTGGCCGCTCTGAGCAATCCCTTACCCTTGGGGCTGATCATCCTCTGCCCCGCCCTTGCGTTTCGCTCGACCGAGCGGACGAAAGCCTCCGACGCGTAATTCCCCCTCCCTGCTCCCGTGTCGACCAACACGTCCACCGGCAACCGACAGCTACTCCTGTTAGGATGCCAGACTGTTGCCCTGACCCACACCTGTCTCGTGTTCACGTTGACACTCTTGATGGATGTGATGGTTGGCCTTTCCGTATCCGTCACCCCTTGTCGCTTTGCTGGGTTCCCCAGAGGAAATTCCCCTGGGGCGCACCTTCAGGCGTCCTGGTCCGGGGTCAGGGTTTTGACCGACTGCACAGTGTCCGCCCCGTATGCTTGTTCCATCTCGGCCCGTGTCAGCTCCAGTAGAGCCGCTGCCTCGCTGCGGGGGTAATGGCCAAACGGGATGGTTGTGCTGTCGTGCGAAAAGCGGCATCCGTTCCGTTGCTGATGGGGGCATTCGTCACCTCTGGCGTGATAGAAGCAGACCTTGTGGTGCCTGATGGCCTCGTTGATGATTCCAGGGTCGTCCGCTGGATCCGGCATGCCCTCTTCCGTTGCCACCTGGTCCGATTCCTTGTCGTTGTTCCTGCCGGCGGTTGGGGCTGACCGTCCCTTCTTCCTGGTGCGGTCGTTGCGCTTGGTAGGCCTTCTTTCCAGAAAGGGGGTCCCGTGTCGGCCCGGAGTGGAAGCTGGCACATTTGCGAATGGCGCTGCTGGTTCTTTTTGACTGGATTCGGTGTCCTCGTCCTCCCCGTGCGCTTGGGAAACCAGGCTTTCCAATAACGCCAGGACTGGTTCTGCTAGCGCCCGCACCGCGTTGAGGTGTCCCGATGCCCTGTGCTTGCCCCTTCCGAATGTGTCTCTTGTCGGAGTTGTGTCCTCTTCCTCTTCGTCCAAGGATCTCTTCAAGCTCGGTAACCCGATCGCTCCGAGTGCCCGGCGTCGTCTCGTCGGAGTAGTGCTTTCCGCACTTGAGTGGTAGCGGGGTGCCCTGCCGGCCAAGTCGTACACGAATCTACCGTAGATAGTTCTTGAGATGCTTCCCCGCTGTATCATATACTCCGACCCTGGGTTGTTGACATCCACGGGCATTCGTGCTAGCTGTGTTGTGATTTCCTTCTGCACCAGGACCAGATGAGACTCCAGCGACAGCCTGTCGAGCATGGGTGGGAGGAATAGGTCGAGCGACCGTTCCGCCAGGGTGATCAGATCCATCTCTGTGATGAAGCGCCAGAAGTATAATTCCTCCGAGGCGTAAGGCCTGGAGTGGTCGACTTGAGCCGCCCTCATGTGGAGTACCAACCTTGTCGACGCGGACAGCCAGGCTTCGCCCTTCGTAAATTAGATGTTCTTCAGCGCCAGTCGAGCTGTCTCTCGGGTCCCGCCTTGTTTCGACACCTTCGCTACAAGCGAGCGGGCCCAGTCTGTGATTGTGACTGGATGAAACGGAACAAGCGCCCGTCCGCCCTGCACCGGGTAGATTTCTACCACCGTGTTGTACACCATCGTGTCCCGCGTGGCTATGTTGGGTGAGACCAGCTTCATGAAGCATTCCACTCTCATGGGAGTCAGGCTGTCCGCCTGGGGAGGGATGCTGCAACCATTTGCCTCTGTTTGATCCACGGACATGGCCCACATCCCACCCTCCTCACCTTCCATCACCTTTTTCAACCGGTCGCAGAAGACTACTGGGTCGTTCTTTGACGAGAGTGTTTTTTGCTGTCCAGTGGAAAGTTCTACAAACGCGTGTCCTTCCCCGTCCTTGGGGGATTTCATCCGGGAGACAATACGGTTGGTGATCGCTCTTGCATCCTTGCGCCTGTAGCTTTGACCATCTTCTCCCGGCGTGAAAGTCGTAGCACGCGGGGACAGCTTAAAAGTGGTGGGGGGTAACAAGGGCCTGCGGCGTCGCTAGGTTGTACGGTGTTTGCGATGCCTGTCCTCCTCCGAGTGTACCTTGAGGAATCATCCACTGAGACGGGCTCCTGTCCGGAAGACCGTATTGCAGGGGTTGCCCCCAGGCGAGAGGGGCCCTTGCCGGAGCCGGCGCGAGTGCCCCGTACTGCCCGTACTGGCTAAGGTGCAGTGGTTGTTGGAACTGCGTCTGCTGTGGCCACTGTTGGTACTGGCGTCCTTACTGACTGGGTTGTGGTGGATGCTGGAACGACATCTGTTGTGGCCACTGTGGGTACTGGAAGTGCGGGGTTCCCCTGTCTATAGCTGAAGGCGGGAGCGCCAATGATGGCAGTTGCGGTGGCTGTTCCGGTTGTGGCGGCGGCTCGAGCGATTGTTGGTCTGGTTCTCCCCCGACCGACGGCGCCGGAGACCAGGGTTTCTGTTGGGGCGGCAGTAGAAAGTTCGACTGCACCGGGCGCTGTTGACGGGGTGGCGGAGGCGGCGGATTGAGACCTCCTCCCCCGTCGGCGGGTGACGCACTAGTTCCCAACCCCATTAACCTAACCGACTGGGGAAAGCGTCGAGGCGGCGGAGGTGGCGGCGTTTCCCCACCCACCGAGGCTTGCAGTTGCGACGACGACATGATCCTCCTCCTGATTTGGTTCTGACTATATTTCTTCTCTTCTTTCTTTCTTGTTCACTCTTGTACGCTCCTTGTTCTCCCTTTGTGTTTTTTAGTGTGCTTTTTTTTATATTTTTCTTGCAACAGCGGCGACCGGGATAGTGTGACGTTTAGGCGGTTTCGGGGTTTTTGTCTCGGAACCGTATTGCATCTGCTCATGTGGATCTTTCGTATGTGTATACCTACGAGGTGTGTATTGTTTGTGTTCCTTTTATTTCCTTCTCCCCTTTTCATCCATTGCCGATTATGTATCGGAGTGAACACAAACCAATCCCCCACCAATCCCAACGAAACATATGTCCCAGGGGAGAGCTCACCCTCATTTGCCCCTACCATGACCAGTGCTCACCTTCACTGTCACGGTGATATGCCCTCAGTGCTTACCTTCACTGAACTCGACCTACGGTGGCGCTCGCCTCGCCACAAAACCAGACCCCCGGACACTCATCAGCACGCAAACCTATCGACCGCTCGGAAACCCCACAGCATCCAAACCTCAGGGAGAGGCTCACCTCCACCTCCTCTCTCAGCGATAGCCCAATGACGAGTGCTTACCTCCACTCTCAAGGTGCCACGCTCCTCAGTGCTCACCTTCACTGAGATCAATCCGCGGGGGCGCTCACCTCGCCATCCTGCCTGCGAGTAGTGACAAGGTACTTACTCCCAATATGTTACCATATCGAGAGTATCAAGCATACTGTCATACCACCCCAACAACAGCTGATAAGCGAACATATCAGGCATGCTATCATACCGAGAAGGCCAAGAGTACTATCCATCATGCAACCCGAACAACAGCCGAAAAGCGCATCCCACGATTCCTATTGACCAAGAACACCAGACGTACTAGCATACAACCCTTCTCGTTGATACGTGGAAATCAGGCTGTGAACAACATAAATACGTGCAAAGATGGCCACTCACTCCCAAACAACAGGTGCGGAATACTGGTCTATTGCTACGGTTGTGTTGATCTTACGCTGCTGCTGTGGTATCATCGTTCTCAGATCATACCATGAGTAACAGCCATTACGTGGATCACTGCTGTGTCTATACCTACTGTAGTAAGGACGTTTGCGTGGGTGCATACCGGGTGTAGTCCTTTCTGTATCACTCCTATCTTTTGCACCTGGCTCAGAGGAACACACTGCTCTTTCTGCGACTCAGTTGTGTTTTTGATATGCTACTTTGTTTTTCAGGTTTTTGAGGTTACTGCGTCCCCTTTCACTCCTATTTTGAGCATCAATGTTTTTCCACACATGCAATTACTGCTTGTAGGTGCCCGCCCACGTCCTACACACCCACACAAAGCATTCTATCAACCCAGTCCCCCCCCCTTGTTTTGAGTGTAATGACACAGCATAGACAGGATCAAGTAGCGTTGGTAGTAGGTCTTTTAGCATGATATCCTTATACGGTACGTCCAGGAAAACGTGTCCGCTTCTTTTCGAATTTTCCGTGTAGATGTTTGGGTTTTAGTGTAGTAAAACAACAAAAACAGGCACGGCTCGTCCATATGCTGCCTGTGAGCGTGTACTACTAGCATTCCATTTACTTGAGGTCCCCAGACATTCCTTTTCAATCGCTCTTTGACCTATCAACGTTGGCCCGAGGCAATAAAAACACACCCTGAGCTGTACGCGGGTGTGATACTAGTATGCCCAATAGTAAAATAATATTGTCAATGCAGTAAATATAAAAACAGGCAGAGAATGATACACACGATGACTGGGGCACGTCTACACCTCAGGCAGAAGATACAAAAAGTGAGGTCCGCGCACGTACGTATCAGGTACATGCGGTACGCTGTACAGCGTCGAAAAATCGATTTATTGTATAGACCCTTACTGAAGGTCAGTTTGCGATACATATATATGTATCTGGTATATTTTTATCACGAGACTGAAACCTATTCTTTGTTGGTGTTGATACTATCATATAACTACTCTTAATAATATAATTGCAGCGGTGCCTGGAGATACGTGTTCGTGGCACTGCTCGACGTCTTGCCAGTTAGCTACTGCTGTGACAAGTTGAATGTTCCCTTGACACTGCAGGGGGCCAGCACAGACATTTCTCGTTTGCCTTGCCGGGACCTTACATGAGTTCGGTGGCACGGCCCTGCTGTTGACAGGACAAACAACTGCTTCTTTTTATTTTATTTTTTCTTTCGGTGCCTATCAACACAAAGGAAACGATTTCAATTGGCAAGGTTGTGATAAAATCCCGTCACATCCAGCCGGCTTTTCGATGTTTTGAGATTATAAGTTGTTGTCGCGTACTTTGTTTCACCAGTGTATAATATCACTACTGCCGTGCGTTTCGTACGGTGCAGGCGGCACTCCAGACAGCAGCCGCTGCTGTAGCCAGGAACTACGAGTTGGTTTTTGGTGGGAACGGGGGAAACTCTACGTTGTAGTTGAGAGGATATACCCGCGGCCACGTTAGTTCAGTTTGCACATTCATTGATTTCACCTTGTGTGCGCCTTCTTCGTCTCGTGTGTTTTTATGCAGCCGAATTCGATTTTTATGGTTTTTCGGGTCTTCCTATTGATAGGGACCCAGCATCTTTGTGTGACCACGGACTCCTTCGTTTGAGATATAACGTGAGAGAACAACAGCAACAAATAACAAATATAGGCTGATTTTCTCCGCTCGCCGGTTGTACGTACTTTAATTGAGCATACATATCACTATCACCACGTATGCTACTGTTGTGTAGTGGTGTGTCTTTCATTTGATCATTGATGGTGTTACATTCCATCAATCGTACACAGTACTGTAATTCATCCCGTATCAGTGATGGTATCTGCTCTGAATATGGCAGCTTTGTTCTTGTTCACGTGGCATAACTCAATTGTGTTGTTATCACCGGTTAGGTGCTTCCTAGATGCGAATGGCAGCGCCACACGGCAGGTAGTCCAGCTACCAGCTGTCTGTCTGGCTTCGTCCGTACTGCTCAGCTGTCTGTCTGGCTTCGTCCGTACTGCTCAACCACAGTTCCTGCCCGTATATGCAACCTCTTCTGCAGCCTCTTACAACACCGTCTATGACCGATCCGCGATGAGCTTATTTTTCAATTTCACTTCATTTTTTTCGTACGTAGTAGATTTTCATCTTGTACGACATAATAGTATACCAGCTGTAGGTCGTCACTAGATGTGATAAGTAGTATAATAAACAAAAGCTCCATGCCGGCTCGTTAGTGCTCACCGTCACCCAGAGCATTTCCCCCCGAGAAGCGCTCACCAAGGGACTCGTCTACTGCCACAGTGACTGTCGGGGCTCACCTTCGCCTTTCAGCTGCGTACGACGACTTACAAATGTTCATCAGATTCCACCAGTTCGTCAGGCCCAAGCTTCACCGAACCAATCACATTATCAGATTCCATCAAGTCCGCAAAACAAACATTACAGAACAGCATCAGATTCCATCAGTTCGCCGAACCCCCCAATTTGTTTTTGCGGACACCAGCCCTCGAGCAGCTGGCGCTCCTGTGACTTGCTCTCTCCGATCTGCATGGTGCTCGTAACCCTATCACGACTTCCTGATCATGCCTGGGTCGATCTCCCTGGGTTCATCATGTTACGGCAAGCTCCCCGGCGTGAGCTGTCAACACTCACCTGACTCGCCTCCTCAGTTCGTACGATGGACCCTTCGGCAGTCCCAGTGGCTCCGGGGCTTCGCTCAGGCGAGAGCGAAGCAAACGATGACCAAAACGCTCGATGGTGAGCGATGCAGATACTCGATTATGCCCGGTATCACGGGAACAGTCGGTTTAGCCTTTAATCTTTAATCCTTTTGTTTTTAGTCCTTTAATCCACTTCTTAGGTTTTGCACGTATTCTCTTCCTTGCCTGGGTAGCGTCTAAAGACACCTGGTGTTGGCCACAACGCGGCATACGTTGTACACCTTGGTCAGGCGTTTGACATTCAGCAGACTGAAACTGTCGGCTAAATGAAACGCAAGTCCCACACCCACAGAGTGGTCCGCTACTACTCTGCGCCCGACGACTCGTGGCTGCATGCCTCGACCCGTCGTACTTTAGATTGCTCCCACGTCCCTCCGCCGCAACATATATCCACGCTCGGCGTTGGCATGGAAACCGCGCAGGGCTAATAGAAGGGTGTTGGCGGCGTGCACATACTCAGCCGAGACGCCTTCTGTGGCGGCACGGAATAGAGCGATGGCAACCGTCGGGTTGGAGCCCTGGGGAAACATACCCCATAGGCGATGTGCCGCCGATGAGACGTGGGAGACCGCTGGTCCGCGTGTGCTCTGGATGGTGTGGAGCATCACGCTGAGAAACTCCCAATCGGTGGAGTTGAACGGTATGACTGACGAATGTTGGCGCTCGGAGGGTGTGGGAAGGGCTGGCGTAGGGGGTTCAGCCGACATGGGGGTCGCAGCGGTTGGAACGGCGAGTGATTCCGATACCGGCTGAATAAATGGAGCCGGCTGCACCGCCGTAGTCGTAGTCAATGCTGTGGGTACGTGGGCGGTGGGGTTGGTGGGGCGGGCGGCGGAGGCCAATGACGAGATGATGGCGTCGCTTTCCTCCAGTTGGCGTAGGAGGTGTTGACGTCGGTCCGGAGCCGCCTGATGGGCAGCATAATCGCTCGTAGTTGTGCTAGGCGGGGTAGTTGTTCCCGGAGTGTGCGCTTCCTGTTTAACGCGGCCAGCATGTTTTCTTTGAAGCGGGGTTTCCTGAGGAGGCAGCCCCGGTGTAGGAGTGTGCGCTTGAGTAAGCTCGAGGGGTGTCGGGGTTAGGGTCGTCCTGGGTGGTGCACGAGGACCTAGCGGCGTACCTCGCCTCGCGGGATTTGGGGGAGCTGGGGGGGGGGGTGCCGGCTACGCCGGTGCCCGAGGATTTGTCAGCCATGTCGGTGGAGGGGTTCGGGGGAGTAACGCTTGCACTTGGAGCAGAGATGGGGCGGCAGGGTCGCTGGGGCTGTTGCTTGTTGTGTCCAGTGGAGGGGATGACCCGGTCTCGGCTGTGGGCTCAGAAGGGGGAAGGGGCTATAACCAACCATAGCCCGGGCAATACGAAGGAAAAGAAAGACGGACAGAAACATGGAAAGGGGGGAAAAAAACAGAAAGAAAGAAAGAGTAATATATATATATACCAGGGCATAATACGAAGGCACACGGCAGGGGGGGGTTGGGGGGTGTGCAGAGGCTACTCGATGCGCTTTGCGTCCCTTTGACACAAACTACGCTGCTCGAGCGTGACGCTGAGAAAATAAAGGACGCGGTAAGAACGTAACATATTTCATTAGGATTCAAGCGGAAAAAGGGCGCGCAGTTTAAAAAAAAAACGGCATCAGATGGAAAAGGAAAACGGCGAGCATAATGCTGGATTTGGGCAGCGTTTACCCTCACGGGCAATAGTTATCCTGTTTTTAAATGGTAACGCGCGAGATCCGTGAATATTTTGTCCAATTCGGGCGCAGGTACCCTAATTTGGGCAGCATTTACCGTGTTCTTATCGTGAAATTGTACAAGCCGTGGATATTTTGGCAGATCGGGCAGCATTTACCCTAACTTGGGCAGCATTTACCCTGTTCTTATCGTAAAACTGTGAAAGCCATGAATACTTTGGACAGGTTCGGGCAGCGTTCGCCCTGTTTTCAAGGTAAAATTTGCGCAAGCCGTGAACATTCAGCCATTTCGTTAGGTTCGGCCAGCATTTACCCTCTTTTTAAGGTAAAACGGCGCATATCGTGAACGTTTCTGGCATTTACTTTGATTCGAGCAGCATTTACTCTGATTTTTAAGGTGAAACTGCGCAAACCGTGAACGTTTTTGGCATTTGTGTCAGATTCAGGCAGCATTTACCCTGTCTTGGGCCTGGCCGTAAGTACATACCGAGAGGACGAAGCACGGGGGGGGTTATCGATGATGCAGCATTTTTGAGCAGCATATAACCCATTCACGTGGAAAAAAAAAGAAAAAGGCAAGGGCTAAACAAAGCAAAACAAGACGGACCGAGCGTTTAATATTGAAGTATTGTGCCGAGTGCTCCGCTGCTGTAGGCGGGTAAACCAGTCAGTAGCGAAGGCATAGGGTAACGAGGAACATACTGTTGTAGAATGTACCTTACGGTATGACCATACTACTAAACTCATATCAGGTACCGACGTGAAGATGTCGGTACACACAGCAGTATAATAGAACCGCTTCACGCGCAACTCCTGCCGACGACGCCACGTGTCACGGTATCCGAGTGCAGAGATAAGGGAAGTGAAGGCAGGAACTGGCTGGCCGGAGGCAGCTTCTCTTGTTTGTACTATAGGCTTCTCTTATTATTGTTGTTTTTCCTCTTGGTCCTTGGTGAGAGAGAGGGGAGCAGATTGAGAGTGAGTCGATGGAGGTTTGGTTCGAGGCACCAAACCCACTTTGGTCTCCTACACTAGCCCGCTCGACGGGTTTATACGTTTGTCTGAGGAACTCTCCTCGGACGCTTGTCCACTCTTCTATCGATGACGTGGACTACCGCAGTAACCATACCTTGGGATACGTTCTATATTTCCGCTAAAACGCATTCTACGGGTCATTTAGACTGTTCTAGGGACACTGCTCGTGTCCTCACAGTAGTCACACTTTGCGATGCTTCTGTAGGTCCACTAAAACACTTACTACGGGTTATTCAGTCTGTTCTACGAACATTCCTCGGGTCCTCACGTAAGCCGTGCTGGCTTGTTATCTACTGAGAGAAACTTCCGAGCTACGAATACTCGTAAGGGTATTCAGGGCTATCATTCTTGTTCACCAAGGAAAACTACAACACCTCAGGAATACTCTTGGGAGTATTCAGGGCTTCGGCACTTATGGACTTTGGTACTTCTAGAACACTGCTCAACCACTTCTATAGCCCGATACTACATCATATCACATCTATAGAAGACAGACAACAAAAAATCTCTACCCCTCTCCGATGGCAAAAATAGACCATTTTTCAGGTTTGACATCGCGATCGACAAGCCCAACGATTACGTCACGAACTCTGAATGAAGCGCGCTGGTTAAAGGCTCCGACCCACACTAGTATCACAGTTCTCACACCTCGGTCGGTGATATGTGGCGTGGGTGGGCCAGGCATCTACTAAAAACATATTTGGCAGCTGGTGTGTAGAAAACAGGCGACAAAAACTCTCGATTCCTCTCCGTTGGCACGAAACAGGACTTTTTGAAAGCTTTGACGAAGAGAATAGGAAACCGCGGCCAACCTTTCACCCCCTAGACCACGGATTCCAATTAGGCTTCCCAGGCCATAATTTGCACTCATTGGCTTGCCCGGTCCCAAGCTCGTTGACCGCGGGTGGACTATACGTCGAGATCGAAGGTCAATCGTCGCGCGACTGCGGATGTGCGAGCTGCGAGCTGTGTCTTTCTTCTTCTAGTTTGTGTGCGGCGTGATTTCACGTGGTTCCCGTGGTTCCCGTAAACACAGCGATTTTATTGGACGATGGCTCCCGTCGTTCACGTTATTTCAGCCATTTGATTGGAAGATAGCTGGCGTCTACTGCCCCATGTTATTTTAGACTTGCCGCACAAAACCCACCGCATATGCCCCTTGGACAATATGCAGCTACATAAATCACTCCAATCAGCCAATCAGAGTACATCAGACATTTGCGCGGCTGTTGTGAACAACTGCTACGTTCTTACAACGCGCTCTCGGGTCACGTGTTCCCCCACACAAACCAACAACCCACACAACCGCCGACAAGTTGTCGCCAAGCATATCAAGGGACGCGCCATCGAGCGGTCCGGCTCCTGCTCTACCATCACATACATGCAATGCTGTTATGACTACATCCAGTAATCCCGACGGATTGATTGAAATCGCGATATGCTTAGCGTCTTTTCGCTCTCATCACGGACCTACTTTCCCATTAGGTATTACGGGGGACCATAGTAAATAGGACCAAATATTGTCGGTAAAAATAGGCAACCATATATATTTTTGTGTGTACTGTAGGTCGTATTTACTATGGTCCCCCGTAATAGTTAACTCTTGTCGCCACCAAACTCCGGTCTCTGCGTAAAAACTTTCAATCAGCACCCGAAAACCAGTGCCGTTCCGGCTCTCATCATTGTGTGTGCTCAAAACAAGGAGAACACAAAGACACCACGTAAACCAAATACCGTTCGCACAGAGCCCATTTCCACCACTTCAAATCCGGGTGAAACTCCCGTGGCCTAATATTGAAATAGTACTTTTTGAAACCGCTACCAATTGCGTGTCACCAGTCTCTTGCTGCCCTTCCAGCGCTGCCATCATCAACAACCTTCACACAAACAAACGGCCCAGCCTCACCACGTTGGCCGCATGACGCACTGTTCTTGTCAAACGCCACATCTCTTTCGCCGTTGCAGTCTCTCTAGTAGAGGTCGATATCACATCACAAAATGTGATATATTATACAATTTGTGATATGATCTAAGCGTATCAACATCTCAAAACCCCCGAAATATGATGTATCATATGATATGATATGATATGGTATGGTATGATATGTGATATGATATGGAATAAAAGTCACGATTTCAGCTTTCTTTGAGGCCACAGCAGAGTAGGCAAGGACGTTCTTGGGTTCCGGTGAAATGCCCTTGCACTGCTGGCAAGCACATATTTCAATAGTCAAACATAGTATCCAGCGTCAGCAATAGTAGGGCGAACCGTATATAACACTAATATACTCGTATAACGTTTTCGAGCACACACACGCTGGGACGAAAGGTGGGTGATGGTTCACATAGCCAGCGAGAAGAGCAGTAAAGTAGCGTCAGTAATGTATTCATGGCACGATGCCAAGTTAGTTGTTGGAAACCTTTACATTTTTTTTATTGTAATTTTGTCTACTCTTCACATAAAGTGCATGTCCATTAGTAGCCCGTGTCGCCCACGGGGGAGGTGGGTGGAACTGTGACGGACCCCCCTCGTCCAATTCTTCCTCCCTCGTGTCCTACTCCAGCTACTGTACGCGGCTGACCTGCCCACCACTCTGACAGACAACCTCATCAAGCCAAAGCTCCCCCCCCCTTCTCTCGGCCCCTCCTCCCCCTCCCCTTAACCTCCCCGCTCGACGCAACTGAGTGGGTGGGTGAGAGATTGCGATCGAAGACCCACGTACTATATCTCTACTCCCGGCCCGTCGACCCTCCCAATTGCTGCTCTTGCTCCTGCTGCTGCTGTATCGCTGTTGTTGCCTCTGCTGTGCCGATGCCTCTGCGTATGTTTGCCCTGAATATAGGTGCAGTTGTGATCCTGCCGTGAACCACCCAGAACCAGGCATTCATCCACTGGAACTACCCCCCCCCCTCCCCACCCCGATTTTAGTTTTTCTCTCCGATTCGCCAAACCCCAGACTGTTCGGACATTCTTCTACTTTGGTCTTCTCTTCATGAAAAATGCATGTCCAATAGTAGCCCGTGTCGCCCACGGGGGAGGTTGGTGGAACTGTGACGGATCCCCCTCGTCCAATTCCCCCTGCCCCCCCTCCACCGTCTGCTACTCCAGCTATTGTACGCGGCTGACCTGCCCACCACTCTTACAGACAACCTTAACATCCAAGTTCCCATTCAGAAGCTGCGTTCTCGGCCTACTCCCCCCCCCCCCCTCCCTTTCCCCAAACGCGAAACTCGTAAAACAGTTAGAAACAGTACAAATAACAGCAGCTAAACAAATCCTAAAAGCTCAAGTACGACTAGCAATACAGTATTAAGAGCAGAACTGGGAATGCGCCCACTCAAGACAAATAGAGACATGAGAAAGTTGAACTGGCAATATAAAGTAAGGAACATGATAAAAAAGAGGTTGCCAGCCATAGTTGATAGAGCTGTATGGGGAGAAAGTAACAAAAGGGCGAGCTGGAATAAGGTGGGATGGCGTAGTTGAGAAAGTGTTGAAGGATCTAGGGGGAAACCAAGTAGAGATGATGTCCGCCGGGGAGTTTGGGAGGTACAAGGCAGAAGTAGAAGAAAGGACAGAAAGAAGGGAAAGGCTAGCGCTAAGAAACAAGGTAGAATCGGAAAACACTTGGAGATGTACGGGGGATTGAGAGGGAAGGAATAGGAATGAAAACGCATTTGCATGGCCCAATGGACTTCGCGAAAACGCTGAAACTGCGTTTTCGTGTAAGGGACCTGGACCTGCCAGAAAGAAGAAATAGGTACACCAGTAGCCGGGAAGAGGAGGAAGTAGACGCACAGATGTGCCCGTGTGGCAAAGCAATAGAGAGTAGAACTCACATAGTAGGACAATGTGAAATATACAAGGAGGAAAAGGATGTGTTGGAAGAGTAGATGGGGAAAATAGACAAATGTGACATGGAGGAGTTTAATACAGTGAATAGCAGCGAGAAAACGATCACTATCCTAGGAGATAGATGGTGGCCACAGGAGGCCAAACAGGAAGGGGATAAGAATAGCAAAAAGTTTCTATGTAATTTATGGAAACAACGTAGTGAGCGCCCAGTTGTTGGAGGTGTCTCTATTAGGAGTAGGAACGGTGCTCCGTCTCGAAAGGGATGCGTGGTCAATGGTCAAATGACTAAGGCAAGCAACAAATGAGTACGCCCCCCCCGCTCTACACGGGAAGGAGTAAAGAAGTGTGTAGCTAAACTTGAGAATAGAAAGGCAGCAGGGGCAGACCAAATAGTGAATGAATTTATGAAGTACGGGGGAGAAGAAATGCTTACCATGATGGTTATGTTGTATAACTGGATATGGAAAAACGAGTACGCACCTAGGAGGTGGAGAGAAGGAGTAGTAGTAAACTTATTCAAGAAAGGAGATAAGTCTGACCCGGGGAACTATAGAGGGATAACGCTACTAAGCACAGCAGGCAAAACATTTTGTAAGATTTTGAACGATAGAATGGGAACGATGATGGAGAAGGAAGACAAAATAAGCGAAGGACAAGCAGGGTTTAGGCCAAACCGTAGCTGCGTAGACCATGTGTACACCTTAGGTAAGATTATTCAAGGTAGGAAAGACGCGGGACTAACAACGTACTGTTTCTTTCTAGATGTGCAGAAAACCTACGACACAGTATGGAGAAATGGATTGTGGAAAAAACTGTGGGAAATAGGAATCAGAGGAAATATGTGGAGAATGATGAAAAAGATGACGGAATGTGCGAGAAGTGCTGTGATGCTGGACGGGGAAATGTCGAAGTATGTTGATATTTTACAAGGTGTTGCACAGGGATGTACGTTGTCACCTAACTTATTCAAGATATATATTAACGACCTGATAGTAGCAGTCGAGGGAGCAAGGCAGGGAGTCACGGTAGGGGAAGATACGGTGTCGGGATTGATGTTTGCAGATGACTTCGTGGGGATATCAGAAACACCCGAAGGACTGCAGAAACAAATAGAGAAGGTGCTAGAATACACCAGGAAATGGAGGGTGACGGCGAATGTCAAGAAATGCGCAGTAGTTGTTTGCAACGAATGTAAGGTAAACCCGGTAAATTTCAGTTTGAAGTGGGGAGAAGATGAATTGCCGATCGTAGACCAGTACACATACCTTGACGTAGAGATCTCAAAAGACTGCTCTTGGGATACACATATAGCAAAAGTAATAGGAATGGGTAAGGCACAAGTAGGCAAGATGGATGCGATCCTAACAGACCCGAACCTTGACACTAGGATTAAGATATGTATCTTGATGAATGTGATAGTACCAAAGCTAGAATATGCAGGAGAAGTATGGTAAGGGAACGCGAAACTCGTAAAACGTTAGAAACAGTACAAATGACAGCAGCTAAACAAATCCTAAGAAGCTCAAGTACGACTAGCAATACAGTATTAAGAGCAGAACTGGGAATGCGCCCACTCAAGACAAATAGAGACACGAGAAAGTTGAACTGGCAATATAAAGTAAGAAACTTGCCAAAAAAGAGGTTGCCAGCCATAGTTGATAGAGCTGTATGGGAGAAAGTCACAAAAGGACGAGCTGGAATAAGGTGGGATGGCGTAGTTGAGAAAGTGTTGAAGGATCTAGGGGGAAACCAAGTAGAGATGATGTCCGCCGGGAAGTTTGGGAGGTACAAGGCAGAAGTAGAAGAAATGATAGAAAGAAGGGAAAGGTTAGCGCTAAGAAACAAGGTGGAATCGGAAAAACACTTGGAGATATACGGGGGATTGAGGGCAGGAATAGGAATGAAAACATATTTGCATGGCCCAATGGACTTCGCGAAAACGCTGAAACTGCGTTTTCGTGTAGGGGACCTGGACCTACCAGAAAGAAGAAATAGGTACACCAGTAGCCGGGAAGAGGAGGAAGTAGACGCACAGATGTGCCCGTGTGGCAAAGCAATAGAGAGTAGAACTCACATTGTAGGAGAATGTGAAATATATAAGGAGGAACGGGATGTGTTGGAAGAATAGATGGGGAAAATAGACAAATGTGACATGGAGGAGTTTAATACAATGAATAGCAGCGAGAAAACGATCACTATCCTAGGAGATAGATGGTGGCCACAGGAGGCCAAACAGGAAGGGGATAAGAATAGCAAAAAGTTTCTATGTAATTTATGGAAACAACGTAATGAGCGCCCAATTGTTGGAGGTGTCTCTATTAGGAGTAGGAACGGTGCTCCGTCTCGAAAGGGATGCGTGGTCAATGGTCAAATGACTAAGGCAAGCAACAAATGAGTACCCCCCCCCCCCCCCCCCCCCCCCCCCCCCCCCCCCCCCCCCCTACACGCCCCATCTGGTCCCTTCCCCCCGGCTTCCTGCTCGGCTTTGCCGTCCTACCCACTAGCACTCGGGAGACCCACAGGGGATCCTCCATATTCGACCTCACGTATCCCATAAATGCCTGGGATGCCCACCTTCCCTCCCTCTGAATCACCCACGGCGGGGCTCCCATCTCCTCCAACTTCGTTGCTCCTCCTATCCTTCCTGAGTGCAGCGCGAACTCCTCCGGCATCAGCTCCGCCACTGCCCCCCTCCGTTGCGATCGTCATTTCTCATTCACCCTCTCCAGCCCACTCCTTAGACAGTACGTCGCCTGCTCTCTCGTCCAAACCTTCCAACTCCCGCTGCTCCTGTAAGCCATCAGCGGCGCGCTCTCTTCTCCTGGGATTATGTTCTGGCAGTACTCGAACAGCTCCAGCAACAAGTCCACCACATCCCCCCCCAGCCCCCCCCCCCCCCCCTTTTCTCCCTTCGTTCTCACCATGGCCGCACCTTTCCTCCCCTGGTCCCCTTTTCCTCCTTTGAAATGCACCTCCACCGTGTCGGCCGCCCCCCGCTCCTCCGGTCCCAGCTGTACGCCTCTCTCGAAGGCAATGTCCCCCCCCCTCCTCAGTTAATAGACCGGTTGCACCCCCTCCCCTTCCCTTGCGAAAAATTCCGATGCCCTCAGCAACAGCTGGTACGACAATGCCGAGCCGATCCACCCTATCCACCCCCCCACACGCCACTCCCCCATGCTCTCCTCCATCACCTCGATCATCTCCCATGTTAGCGGTCTCCTCGCATGCGTTTGGTTCCCTGCCTCCACGTGCGCCCTCTTGATCTCCCTTTTTACCGCCTTGATCCTGAGATACTGCAGCGACAATGACAACCCCACCCACTGCTCGTGGTAAACGTTCATCGCCACCGTCTTCTCCGCCACGGTCGACGCCTTGTTCTTCCTCTCCGCACAGCGAGGCCATGAACTCCATCAGCTCTTCTACCATCTCCCACTCGGTTATCTCCCCCCCCAGTCAATTCCCCTTCCCCCGCATGATCCTCCAGCTCACTCATAACCCTCAAACTTGCGCATAAGCCTTCCTAGTCGATCTCGCAACTCGTCCGAGTGCGTAGCGGCGCGCCAAATCTCCGAACACATCTCCTTCCCCTTCACTCCGAGCTCCTGGGCCTGCCATAGAACGATGGGGTGTTCTGCGGCTAGCCTGGTTTGGATTTCACTCTCCTTCCACCTCGTTATCCCGTCCGCCAGAACAATCTCCACGCCCCGCACGCGCTTTGCCTGGAAGCTCCACCCTCCTATCCTCTCTAACACCCCCATAATCCTCATCATCCCCCACGACCTCTCCTCCCCCCCCTTCCCCCCCTCGCAGTTAATTACCCACTGCACCGCCGATGAACTGTTCCCCCTCATCAGCACCGACTCTCCTTCCTTCGTTGGTCTATCCCTTCTGATCACTATCATCACGTAAGCCGTCATCACCATTCTCATCAACTCCAGAACGTTGACAGACAACCGATTCCCGTCCCCGCCCTTCCTGCTCCTAGTCGTTCTTCTCCTCTCCTCCTCCCACAGACTGCATATCCAGTACACCCCCGTTTCCAGGCACAGCCTCTCAACGGCGTCGACCGACGCGCCTGCAAACCATGTCCTTTAGTGGGACCGCTCCACGAATCTGAAGAACGGCGCATCCAACCTTTCTCCCTCCCCAGTCATCCCCTCCTTCAGGCACCATCTCCACCACCCCAAGTCTTCCATTAACTCCTCTGTCAATCTCAACACCCTCATGGCTTCCGCCTTCTTCCTACTCCTCCCCCCCACCCCCCCCCCCCTCCCTTTTTTCCTGCCCATTCAGATGCAGCTTGCTCAGCTACAGAAGCCGCAGCACGAAATACCTCCCTGGCCTGATCACGTACCCCACATGGTGCAGTGTTCCGGCCAACACGGGAACCTCCCGTATCGTCGCCGTGCGCCTCCCTTCGGGCCACTCCTCCAGCAGCTCCTGCAACTCCCTGATATTTCTGGGTGGCAATGATATCGTCATTTATCGGTGTCCGAGTTGAACCCCAGCACTTCCTGCTGTGGCGCCCAGTCCGTGACCTTCCTGTGCGACAGCACGGGCTTCTCCCCCTCCCCCTTCTCTCCCATGGCCTGAAAATGAATCGACGCTAGCGATTGCGCCACCGCTACGCATCTCCCCCCCCCGGCTCCCACTGTACTTCCACCGACACCGTGTCGTCCATGAAGAAAACCACCCATGCGGTGTCCTCCGCCCCCCCCCCCCCCTCTACCGCCTTAACTGTGCAAAATCTCTGGCAACGGTTCCATCTCCGCTCCCGTGTCAGCTGTGACCTGGACATGCGCTGTAGCCGCTACTCCTGCCGCCAGGATCGTCGCTGATTCCCGGGTCGTCTGTCGCTGCGCTCGTTGAATGGCGCTGGCCAATACCCCCCACCGCCCGGGACTGCCCCTCCACCCGAACTGCAACCGCAGGTCGACGAACAGATACTCCCCCAGGACGTACCCGAAGTTCACGGCCCCTGCGGGGTCTACCCCCACTTGACGAAAGGCACTCTTCACGTCTAGTTTTTGTGTCAGCATCCTTCTTCCCCTCCCGAATTTGTCCCTCTGCCCCAGGATCCTCCACACGATCTGGAACATCACGTCCGCCAAGTGGCACTCCGGGATCTGGTCCCAATACGTCGTTTCGGTCACTGGCCGCCCCCTCTCTCGTCCCCCTTTTGACTAGCCTCTGACAGTCGCATCGTGGATGATCCTTTTCTTCCCTTTCTCTTCCACCACTCCCACTAGGTTTACTCGCAGGCCTCGCACCGTCCTCGCCAGTCTCGCTGGAACCACAAATGCTCTCCCTAACTTGACGTCGCCCACCGCCTTCTCCCACACCTCGTTCCCGTGTCTGCCGGCTCTTCTATGGTTCCCGTAAACCAGCGCACGCTCGAGATCATCCCCTGGACCTTCATCCATCGGCACGCCCACCCTCGCAATCTGCTCTAGCCGTTTGAATTGGAAAATGTTGTACTGTTCCCCGAACAATCTCGTCACCCGCTCCGCAGCAATATGGGGTGCCAGCAATTCCCCCCCCAACTCCCACACCATCTTCGCCAGATCACCTCCCTCCCGTTGTAGCAGCTTCCCCCCTGCCTCCGTCACCACCCGAACCAGTCGATCCCGCTCTCCCGTCTCACGCTCTGTCCTCCTCATAAACCTAACGCCCCCTTCCACTGTCGTGACTCTTCCCACTCTACTGCCCTCGCTCGTTGCACGCCCGTTGCTTCTCTGGCCTTGCCGCGCATCTCTCCTTCCGCTCCGTGCACGCCCCCCCCGGCGCTTTTCCTCTCTTGTTCCGCGTGCGGCCCCGCCGCACGCCTCCCCCCTCGATCTAAACACGGCCCCGCCACTAACTCCCCCGCTTGTTCCCTGTGCGGCCCCCTCGTGCGTCTCCCCTCTCGTTCTCTGCACGGCCCCGCCTCTCAACTCCCCCCTCGTTCCGTGCACGGCCCCGAGGCGCATCTCCTCACGCGTTCTGTGCACGGCGCCGCCGCGCCCTTTCTCTCTTGTTCCGTGTGCGGCCCCGCCGCGCGCTCCCCCTCTCGATGTGTCCACGGCCCAGCCGCGGGCTTCCCCTCCCGTTCGTTGTGCGCCCCCCCCCCCCGCGTCTCCCCTCTCGTTTAATACCCCGTCCCGCCGTGCATTTCACCCCTCGTTCCGTTCACGGCCCCGCCGCGCCTCTCCTCTCTTGTTCCGTGTGCGGCCCAGCTGCGCAACCCCCCTCTCGATTTGTTCACGGCCCCGCCGCGGACTTCCCCTCTCATTCCTTGTGCGTGCCCATCGCGCGTCTCTCCTCTCGATCCCTGCACGGCCCCGCCGCGGACTTCCCCTCTCGTTCCTTGTGCGCGCCCTTCGCGCGTCCCTCCTCGCGATCCCTACACGGCCCCGCCGCGGATTTCCCCTCTCATTCCTTGTGCGCATCCCTCGCGCGTTTCCCCTCTCGATCTCTGCAGGACCTTGCCGCGCATCTCCCTTCTCGTTCCGTACACGGCCCCGCCACGCACTTTCCCTCCTGTCTCGTGTGCGGCCCCGCCGCGCGCCTCCCCTTTAGTTCCGCGCACGGCCCCACCGTACACCCCCCCACCTTTTCTCGTAGCCACACGCTTCTTCTCTTGATCCCTGCAAGGTCCCGTCTCTGACTTCCCCTCTCGTTCCTTGTGCACGCCCCCCTCGCGCCTCCCCTTTCGTTCCATACCCGCCTCCGCCGCGCATCTCCCCCCTCGTTCCGTGCACGGGCCCGTCACGCCTCTCCTCTCTTGTTCCGTGTGCGGCCCCGCCGCGCAACTCCCCTCTCGATCTGTCCACACCCTCTCGTCCCTTGTGCGCGCCCCTCGCGCGTCTCTCCTCGCGATCCCTGCACGGCCCCGCCGCGGACTTCCCCTGTCGTTCCTTGTGCGCGCCCCTCGCGCATCTCCTCTCGATCCCTGCACGGCCCCGCCGCGCATCTCCCCCCTCGTTCCGTGCACGGCCCCGCCGCGCACTTCCCCTCCTGTCCCGTGTGCGGCCCCGCCGCGCGCCTCCCCACTCGTTTCGTGCACGACCCCGCCGTACACTCTCCCCCTCGTCTCGTACACGGCCCCGCCGCGCGCTCCCCGGTCCGCTCCTCGTTCGGCCCCGTCACGTAACCCTTCCTTGGGTTCGTGCGCGGCCCCGCCGCGGACCTGTCCCTCCTTCCCGTGCGTGGCCCCGTCGCTCACGTGCCGACCCGTTCTCATTATATCCCCGTTGCCCCCCACTTCCCCTTCGCTCCCGTACGCGCCCCGCCCATCTGGCACACCCCCCCCCCCTTTTTCCTGCGCGTCGCCGTTACCGCGCGCTACCCCCCCTTCTGCTTGCACTACCCTTTCACTGCGCTCCCCTTCTTCTCCCCCACCGTCCTCACCCCCTTCTTCCCCCTGCTGCTTCACTGCACCTGCGTTGGCAAACCTGATGGACCCGGGCGCCGGCCCCCCTGCGATGGTCGTCCCCCAGCTGTGCTGGTCCCCGCGATTAACTCCACTTTACGCCTACGCCCCCCCCCTCCTCCGCGTCTCCCCGGCTGGCTCCGCGCATCCGCAGAGCCCGTGTCCTCATTCGCGCCTCCTTCTCTTCCCATTCCCCCCCTTTTTTTTCCCACTCCCGACGACCGCTTCTCCTTCCGTCCCCCCCCCCCCCCTTCTCGTCGCGTCCCCTATTCTCCCCCACGTGCTCGAATTTGCAGCCCCCCCATTTCTCCATGAACGGGCAATGCCCATCCTCCTTGAAGAAAAAACACTCCATGCTGGCTCCCGTGTCTTGTCGCCCCCCCCCCCCCCCCCCCTTCCCCTGCCTTATCCTTCCCGCCCCACCAGTCACCTCCTCGGCAGTTGCTCTCAGCAAGCCCCCCCCACCCCTGCCCCCCCTCCCCCCTCTTCCACCCGTACTCGGCCCTGATGTGTAGCGGCGCCAACTGCAACCACGTCGCCGTCTCCCGAAAGGTCGGTTCCGGCAACGGCGCTGCCTCCTTGGCTGTCGGCCACGTAGACCCCATCCGTTTGAGTTTCCTGGCCGTCATCCATACCGCCTCTCCCAACCTCATCAAGTCCGCATTGAAGCGCCTCGTGAACCCCTCCTCGACGGCCTCTGTCTCCACCACCCTCTTACTCGTCATGTAAAAATGGTTGATCTTTAGCTTCACCTGTTGAAATTGTCGCCCCCACTGCATCTCCACCCGACGCAACGCCTCCCTTCCCATCTGCGTGTTGTCGTCCGTCGCCAGCGTTGCCATATACATGATCACGCCCATCGTAGCTTCCACCCTGTCTGGCAGCGATGTCCCACGCTCGCTTCTGCGCCTCCCCGACAGCTCCGTCCTCGCGTACAATATCAGATCGAGGTCGGCGAAGCTCATCAGGTCCCTCTCGCCTTTTCTGGTCATGAAAAATAGTCCCGGGCACAGCGATGACATTGCTCGTTTCTTCATGGAACCCCACGGCGGTAACCGGCCATCCGCCCGAATCACCCACCACAGGATCATCCCCATGTCTGTCACGTGCGTCCATGATGCTGGCTCAGGCTCCTTGAAAAAACCGCTACGTGCCGTATCGCCATCTACCCCCCCGACCCCCCCCCCCCCACCGCCCGAACTGGTTCCCCCCCCCCCAACCAACACCCCCAGTCCTTTCCCCTCCCACTCTTCGGCGCATCGACCCATCCCTCTTTTCTCCCTTCCGGCTCTCCGCCCACGTCTTCCCACCCCGCTGACCATGGTCCACCCTTCTTTTCCCGCTCCCAATTTTTTCCTTCCCCGCTTGACTCTCCTTAGTCCCCACCTTTTCTTTTCGTCCAATAACCGTCCCCCTCTGTCGGTTCTCTCTGGGGACCTCTATCCCCTGCTTCCCACCTTCCTAACTCCTTAATCCGGTTATTCTGGCGCCCTCTCTGCTCATTATTCGATGTCGGGCCGAATTGTCCCCGATTCCCCCAGGCTTCCGTCTCATATGAAACTCCCCAGCGCTTCGAGGGTTCTCCCATGCTGCTCGTAGGCTTCCGCTGGTTGTCCATGTCCTGGTCTCTGTGCCCCGCGCGCTCTGAAGGCGCGCCTGCGAATTCACTGCATGCCACGTTGGTTCGTCCGCGTACACCTAAAGCATGCATCCTCCTGCCTACTTCTTTTTCCACCTCTTGTTCAAACAAGCACTTCTCTGCCGCCATCTTACTTCTCTCCGTCGTCCCCCGTTCTTCGCTCTCACCCGTATTTTTTTCTTGACTATCCTCTCCCCGATGGTTTCCGCTGCTGTCCTCGGCCGAATTTTCGCGACGGCCGCTCTCTTCTTCGGCCACGCCTGCCGCTCCTCCCGCTCCTCTGCCTTTCGCCTTCCTGGCTTCGGCCTCCTTGGCCAGCTCTTCGTTTTCTCACTTGCACTGCTTCCTCCAGCTCCGCTCTGATCTTGTTTATCTTCCTGTCACTTCGCATTTCCCTCTTGTCTTGCGACGACGCGTCTTCATGTTCGTCGGTGGTGCTCTTGGGCATGATTGCGATCGAAGGCCCACGTACTATATCTCTGCTCCCGGCCCGTCGATCCTCCCAACTGCTGCTGCTGCTGCTGCTGCTGCTGTTGTACTGCTGCTGTTACCACTGCTGTACCGATGCCTCTGTGTATGCTTGCCCTGAATATACGTGCAGCTGCGATCGAAGACCCACGTACTACATCTCTACTCCCGGCCCGTCGATCCTCCCAACTGCTGCTTTTCTTGCTGCTGCTGCTGCTGCTGCTGCTGCTGCTGCTGCTGTACTGCTGCTATTGCCACTGCTGTACCGATGCCTCTGCGTAGGCTTGCCCTGAATATACGTGCAGCTGTGATCTTGCCGAGGTGAAGCTCCCAGAACCAGGTATTCCTCTACTGGAACTACACCCCCCCTTCACCCCGATTTTTCATTTTTCTCTCCGATTCGCCCAACCCCAGGCTGTCTGTTCGGACATTCTTCTACATAAACTGTTCTATCTACCAGGCTCTACTCGCCTGCACCTACATACTATACAGCATTAGTACCTGGTAGGCTATTATAATACCAGCTATCAGGTAGTTACGTACCACGTATCTGCTGGTACAGCATATATATCCCGCTTCCTTCCACGGAATAAACATGGCGCATATTGCTATAAGGTATTACGCACGCAACAATCAGGAATACTTCGGGCCCAAGGCATGCACAGTAGCTGTGCAACCACCAGTCAATAAAGCCCGCAACAATTTCAACCGCTTGTCCTAAAAATAGAGTGCCATGAAGACTGCAATATTAACACTGACGACAACACATACACACTAGAATCTTCACCGTGAAATCAGCAGGAACTCCGCCTTCCTTTATATACTAATATTATTAAAAACACAAAAACCGTACTTCGAAAATCATCGTTGAAAAGATTAAACAATGGCAACTCCAACTTCAACCACAAAGACCATGCCATGAGAACGACTGCTGCTGTGGACTACAGCAGACAAGCTATGATGGCTTTCTCCAGCTATGATGGCTCTCTCCTTATTGTGTGCGAGCTAGACTAGATAAAGCCATGTCAGCTTATTTCGAAGAACGCCGATCTTCCAAGAAAGAGGATCTCGGATATTCTCGGGGGCTTGGGAGGGTTTTCTGTCATATCATATCATATCATACGGCATAATATGATATATCATATAATATGATATTATATATCATATGATATGGTATGATATATCATATGTCAAAAGGGATACCGACCTCTACTCTCTGGCCGATGGCCACTTTTTTTTCGCATTTTTTTTTTTTAATTTTGAATACGTCAGCTGTGAGTTCGACTGGTTAAATAGTTGATACTCAACTTTGCAAGCTGCGTAATACGCCTCGTCTATATTCCATTTTTACCGAATTTTACAAGTATTGTGATAGACCGGACGCGCGTATTCTATATGTGATTCCTTGTCAAAGATATAGGCCAGCGGCTCCCCTAGATGCTGCCCGGGTCAACAGGACAATAAAAATAGTAAAATCCAATCTTTGCAGAAGCACAAAGCCGTTCTTTCTACCCACCGACACCAGTACACCCAGTGTCAGTTGAATTTTCTTGTATGTCTTGAGAAAAGAAGCCTCATGTTCTCACGGCAACTGACCCTGCTTTGTTACCGCGGTGAAAGTTATTTTTTTATCGTGAGACCATGAGAAGATTAAAATTATCACGACCGACCGTATTTTGTCACAGCGGGCGCCCTCTTTCTATATTTATACGGTACACATAGTGAGTGCCAACTCTCTGCAGAAATCCCAGACTTGAAGCTAACTAACTGGTGTTTGGATTAGGCATTCTGGCTGTCTGTGCTCGACGGTTGTTGGGGTTCGATTCTTCTGACGCGCTGGAAGTACTGCGGCGTTCGATCCACTCGATACTCCCTGTACCTCAAGTGTTTCGGGATGTAATACTTTAGATAGTTCTTGCACTTGACATATTTCGGGGCTCAATACTCTGGATGCTGTTTGTTTGCACTTCAAGTACTTTGGGGTTCAAAACTGTGGATACTGCGTGTACTTGAATTATTTAGGTGTCCTGTACTGCTCATACCTGGAGTACTCGCAGTATATCGGCAACTAGTACTGTAGTGTTATTTTTCGCCTTCACCGATCATTTAAAGTACGTATTGGATTTCAGTAGATGAGTTCTGCTGTCGCAAAGCAGGTGAGCTTCGCCCGGGATATGCCTCCGCGCTAGTCGCTCAGCGCCGCAGCAATCTTGGAAAATAAAACACGGCGCACAAACTAACCAGCATATAGGGAGGGTTGGGTGGTCTGAATATATATATATATATATATTCTGATTTCCTCCTTCCCCCCTATTCTCGCTCGTTGGGCAGAGGCTCCAGACCATGCTTGAGGCTCCGGTGCGTTGTCTTAATGTGTTGGAACAAACAACTTGTTCTATTTTCGGGTCCATCTGAATGCATCACTAGCTTGTTTCTGCACTGAGCTAGGGCTGAGTGTGGCAAGTGACTCGCGGAGTTATCGTATCCGAAAAGGTCGCAAACCCAGAAAGTACTATCCAATTATTTTTCGCTTTCACTGATCATTGAAGAAGTATTAGACATAGAAGGTAGCTAGACCTTGTGCGTACGAGCTGGGCCAGCCGAAAAATGGATAAGCCATCCTACGGTCGTATCTCGTGAACCACTGCGAAATTGGACTCATAACTTCGAGGCACTGACCCTGACACTACACTGCACGCGCAGAAAAAAAAGTATATTAAAATTAAGACATTTTTATTTCGACTCGATCTCGACGAGTTATCGGCGGAAACTCGAAAACGCAAAGTTTTCAACACAAAAATTCGCCACAAAATCATCGTTCCCGATCAAGGCGAAAATTGGTGGAGGCGTAGCTGAAGACCCTAGGAGAAGATCGATATTATTTTCATTGCCCAATTCGCCACCGATCAAGAGATATTACCTAAACACGATGTTGATACATAAAACAAGTAAATACGAGAAATGTGGGTTTTTTCTGCGATGCTCCGCTCAATTTTGCGAGTTTCGATCCGAAAATTAAACCTCATATCGTCTTTTTGCTCTTTTTTTTTTGTCCTGCTTGTGTTGTTGTTGTCTCGTACCCGGTACGCTGACATTTCACTTGCTTGACACTTGAATTTGCGATTATTTTTTACTTTTAGTCTTCCTCGGTCTCACAGTCTGTGACCACGGAATCAGTATCTCGCTAGGATAAGGAATCAGGACGGACACTGGGTGTACTGATGAGGCTGGGTAGAAAGAACGATTTAATGTGAAGACATCAACAATTTGATTGATCAGCGTCCCGTGCAAGGGCACCAGCGGTGGCCCTAAAAATACATTGCGGTGCTGCTTGTTCCCTATTCAACGCTCTGGCTTTCATCATCTCGCCGGCCATTGCAATAGGCGGTGATTGCCACGCGAACTCTCTACCCGAAACGGTTATATTACGTATTCAACGTCAAACGGGAACTATAGCCAATGCTCGGAAGACCCGTGACAAATCCCCTGGGCGCTACGTTGCCTATCGTCCAGACCGCAGTCTTCATGCGCTGTAGCCACACAGCGGTACGAAACGCATTCTCGACAAGTAACGATACAACAGCTGGAATCAGTACACAGCTGCGTCAGGGCGCCATAGTGTAGTAACCACAACTATGACACAGCGCCGCCGGCGCAATCAGAGTGGCAATTGCTGGTATGACACAATCACGCCAACAAGAACCGTGCAGCGCCCGCACCAGCTGAGCGATATAGAAATTTGTGTGCCCACAGGTAAGAAAGGCATGTCAAAAGCTGCGAGCCATGTATTCGTTGTAGCCGCAATGACGAGGTTCGCGTACTGTATACAAGGTACAGCGGCGTACGGTGGTTGTCGAGCGCACTTCTCGTATTCCATGCATTCAACCGGTAAATTGGTTTATACCTGGAATACGTGATCAATAATTCCTGTCCTATAACCTCGTGCTATAATCTGCACGCACCCGTACACAAGGGTACCCTTCGTACAAGATCATGCGTACATTTTTCGCGTTCTTGATCGTGTAAACAGCCGTGAAGCGATCTTTCTACACTAGTCCTGTGGTGAACACATACCAAGCACCCTCAAACAAATCTTGTCCCTCATGTAGTAGCTGTGCATCAACGGTGATCTTCGGGAGGGAAACCCAAATATGACGCGATCACGTTTGAAACCCGTGTATCGACCGTGACCAGTGGGAAGATCCACCAGCAAAAAGCTAAACCACCACGATGACACAGCCGTGTCTACCACATCTGAGGAACAGCAAATCTGAGGACCAGGAACGACCAGTCTGGGGCCCACGGTATGCGACTATCGGTATATCAGCAGTCGCCATCAGACATCCGTTTAAGGTATCGCTTTGTATCAACCGTGACCAGCCGGAGACGCGACCAACGGCGTCCCCACCGTGACTCCGACACAGCCGTAATAACCCTCGCTATCTACCAACTACGCCCGACAGACGATGATAGATATCAGGCGCGCACCATTGGCTAAGGGGGCCGCAGTGGTGTCGTTACGAAAGGAAAGAAGGGCGGCGTCGTCCGTGTGTACGCGCGATTGCGGTATTGTGTCCATCTAAAGTGGCTAAGAATGAGCGCGGTGCAGGCTACTGCAACCGCAACCCTAGGACAGCCGGACAAGTAGCCCCGGTGGCTTTGTGTTGGCACGGGCACTAGCACTCACTGTCTCGACGACACTACTTTGTTCTCGATCGCTGTGTATCAGCAGTATATCAACCATAAATATGGCACAACCGTGCAGCGAGAGAGCAGCGGCAGCTAGGCCGTGCCGGCATGCACTGCTTATCAGCAGCGATCGCATCAACCGCCACCTGACGCAACCGTCTCCGGAGTAGATGTGTACCAACGGCGAGACGCGTGGGCAGCGACCAGCGGTAAATTGGCCGTGACCTGACGCAGCAGTGTCCGCAACACCTGTGTACATCCAGCGCGACCAGTAGTGTAAAATTCGCAACAACAAGCTACGGCACATCCGTGTCAGCAATCCTTGCTGTGCTTTAACATAAAACCACGGGAAAAGCTGCCCGCGAGGCATCAACCGCACCCAGAACATAGCTGTGTCGGTCAAAATGCACTTCAGCAGCAATTTGCATGAGGTCAACTTCGTGAAAAACACGAAACACAAGCAGAAACACAAACACAAACAAACAAAAAACAAATCAAGCAACTGAACATACAAAATAAAATAAACAGACAAACAACACACACTCTGTGCATCAACCGACAAACGAAGAAGTCGCGACTCCTTCGGCAGAACGTGGAGTCCGTGGAACATTAGTGGTTGAATCTGCGACACAATAACACTACCACCGCACTCACCATTTGGACGATGGGGGGCGCAGCGCTGCCGTAAGGAACATAGTTATGAGCGCCGTCGGGCGCGTGTACTCGCTGGCTGTATCGTGCCTACACCAAGCAACCGAGAGGGGGCGCGGTATTTGCCTACCGCCAACGCCACCCCGCGTGAATTCACCCCATAATTGGTGGGGTAATGTTGGCACGGCTAGTACCCGCCACAACAGTGACGACACTAACGTGCCAGCGATCGCTGAGTATCAGCGGTGTGTCAAACCGTAAATATGACCTTGGTGTCAGTAACACCTTGGTGTCCACAGTGATGCGGGACTTTATATATGCAGTGATGCAAGAGTGCGACCGCCTCCGGTCGGGGTCAGCGTCAGCTGTCTATCAACGACGCATATATCAACCTCAACTCTGACGAGACCGTGTCAGCAATATATTTTTTATCATCGGCGAGCGCCAGGAGCCGGAGCCGTCATCAGCAGTGTACTAACCGCGAACGCAACCCAGCCGTGTGCGCAAAAGCTGCGTACAATCCACGCGATAAGCGAAAGAGCGACCACAACGATGCAACGATGGACGCGTCCGTGTCAACTATCTTAGCGGTGTATCAACAGCTTCCGACGGAAAACTGGCGCAATGGCATACGAACTGAGACCTACAATTCAGTCGTAAGAACCCTGCTGTAGCTGTAGTGCAACTGCAAGCCACGAGAGGGCATCCAATACTGCTATGTCAGCCATGTACAGACCGCGAGCCGCGGAGAAAGCAATCAACGACATTTCATTCATAGCTATGACACAGCCATGCCAAACGTGAGTCAAGCGCGAACAACAGGAATATGATCAGCGGTATACCAACCGCCTCTATAAACCCCCATGTCGTCCATATATCCACTCCAAGGGTTACATCAACCACAACTAGGACACAGCTAAGACACCCCAACTTAACCACAAGCGGCGGGAAAAGCGAGTGGGTGTATATCAACCGCGACGATGGCCCAGTCGCGAGGAGCAGGTTCGAAAGGGACCAGCGATGTATCAACCGGTATGATCGCACCGTAGTGTTACCAATCAATCTGCCGTGAGCAGCGGGTCAAACAATAAGCTCTATACCATCATGTCAGCAATAACTCAACCGCCAGCAGCACGAAAAGCGAGCCGACCGCGATTGGCGTTGAGGCATGGGACCGGCGGTATTTTAACCGAAAATTATCACCAGTGCCAGCCAAAAGTCAACTGCGAGCAGCGAGAAGAGCAATCGATGGTATACTAACAACAACTGAAACCCAGCCATGTCAGCGCTTACTCAACGCGAGCGTCGGAACACGATGTACTGCCCATATTTTGAGTAGTCGCAGTATATCGGCATTTAGTACCACTTTTACTTCCAAAACGCTGAGTAAATCCGTGCTTCATACTGCGAGGTGCAAGAGTACTCGCAGTATTACAGGGTTTTACAATGCGAGGTACTGCGGGTTGGAGTATTACTCGGAATATTCTACTTGAATGCTGGGAGCATCTGTGAAAAACACCCTCAAGTTTTCGTTCCGGCCTTTTCATCCTCTTTCTTTTAGTGTCAATATCGAAACGTAATATTTTGGTGGATGTCCTTCGAAATGTCATGTTATTCTCAGAGACATCGGGTGGGGGGCTCCACTGGCGTGACACGAGGGCCGCGACACCGGCAGCTGCTTCTCGTTCCCTATCGTACTGCCAGTACCCAAAGCCCCCGCCCCCTATACTATACACCTGGTATATTTATAGGTTGGGTTGGCGTCGGTTGGCGACGACGCTGTAAAACACGCCTCTCACTGCTTGAGCTAGACAGCCAGGACACCGTTTCTTTTTTTTCTTTTCTTTTTGGCGATTACCACGGCTGGCGGTCGAGTTAGATCATTTTTGTGCTGGGAGAACCTTTACCCCGCACAAGGGCGACGCTCGTATCACGTAGTGTGCAGATGGTAAGGCACCCACGAGGCAGTTACATAGTAAAACCCATTGCTGTCTCGGAAGTGTCCACACCGGAAATTAAATCAATCATTGATGCTGTGATCCATATGCAAGGAAATTCGCCTCTTAAGCGGTTCTTTGTAGGATGCAGCTCACCCTTCATGTCACTCGCCCAACACCTCACGATGCTTCGCGCTTGGTGCAAGCAATGTCTGCCTGGTCAGCGAAAATTCGACGTGCTCCGTCTCGGCATTGTAGGGATGCGAGGATTTATGGTCATACGACTACGGCCATGCATGATAATGAGTACACCCCCCCCCCCCCCCCCCCCCCCAAGCCGACTGGCCGGGGCCTCAACGCACACGCAGTCTCGGCCGACCAAGGCCCCCGATTGTAGAAAATCATTGAAATACCCCATTCTGCCAGTTAGCTCGGAATCGCTACCAGTCAATCGCTACCAGTAACAACAAATATGTAGTACGGTGTGGCCAGCACCATACATGTATGGACGCTCCGTTCCACCCACTTTCGAAAGAAGAGAGGGGCGAGCAAGCTGGAGAAACCACAACGGTAGACCTAGTCCAGGCCTATCAATCGGCAGCGGGCAGTATCGTGCCGTGTGCTCGTGTGCCTCTGCTCCGCACGCGCAGCTGTGTACATCAGGCACGAGGTGCCCGAGCGTGACCCCCCTATTTCCGCCCTCCTTGCCCTCTACCGAGATAAATCCTTCACGTGGGTAGAGCCCATACGTCGATAGAGTCATGACTATCAAACAGTCAACACGAATAGTTCATAGAGAAACTCGCATTTGTTTATGTGTGATTGACGTTAGAAATGTAATATTTGTTGTATGTTCTTCGAATGGCCATGTCATTCTCTGCGACATCAGGCGGGGGGCTCCACTGGCGTGGTACGAGAGCTGCGGCACAGGCCGCTGCTTCTCGTTCCTTATCGTACTTTATCGTACTGCCAGTACCCGAGAGTCCAGCCCCCCAGCGGACTGACCGGGGCCCTAGCACACCGCAGTCTCAGACGACCGAGACCGAGACCCCGAATGGTAGAAAACCATTGTCATACCCCAACTCCGAAGTCACGTCGATACTACGATGTTAGACCCTTTACGGTACCCTGACCTGGCTGATTCTGCTCTATCTTCCCCGTTTTCGCTACGGTACGGTACCATACCCGCGTCCTCCGGGTTGTTGCGGGTGTGTTCCTGGAACGACTTTGAGGATTTCCATCTACCTTACATCTGGATCATCCTCTGCGGCACCTCCCCAAAGACCGCCAGCGTAGTGACTGCACCGATTCGTGATGAGTGGAGGGCAACGTCGCTGGGGTCATATCTTGCTTTCGCTACCACCTGGCGAAGTGCACCGAGGGCCTCCGCGTACCTCCGCACTCTAACTTCGTTACCGTACCGATACGACGACAGGGGGACGCCCTGCGGCAGTGTCGAAGAACCCGACAGTATCTTCATGAGAGCGTCGGTGCCGCCGCCTGCTCCTACCTCGGAATGCTCCCCCCAAGCGTCGTCGCGCGTGCGCACGACAATCGACCCCTGTTGGGTCTGGTCCCCTTTTCGACCTCGAAACGAACATCGATACTAGTGGCCTGGCGCCACTGCAACGAGGTAAGCCTCCCCCCGTCCGGTACAGCGCTACGTCTGCCCTGGAGGCGAAGATTTCGTCCGACTTCGCCACGAATCAAATATCCCAACGTGAGGGACATCCAAAGAACTCGGTCAGCTGACCCCCGCAACGAGGCCAAATCCTGTCCTCCCAACTATGTCTCTCATTAGGTAGGGTGATGAGGTCTTATTGGGGTTCCTGCGGCAACGTGCAACCATGCACATGCACCCCTCTTCCGTGCGCGTTTTAATAAGCGGCGAAAGACAATACGTCTGCACATTGCGCAGCACGCCTGACAGTTTACCCAACATAGTGCCGGCTTGATTTACTCCGACGCACCCAAGCTACGAATTCGAGCAACGCCTGGATCTTATTAGTATCGGAGGCTGCCGCGCCAAGTACTCAACATCCCCTGTCAACCCCGGATGACTAAGCCACAAAACGTTCCAATACCAGAAACGTAACTAAAAAGCTCGATGAGGCGGAGGCGCAACCAACTAGCGGGCGAACTGGCTGCCGGCACTCCTGGGCACCTCACTGGCTATAGCGCGACGCCCACTGGCCCCAGCACCTCACGACGGCCTGAGGACGCAGGAGTTCCCCGATCGGAGTTTACCGATGCAACGCCGTATCTGAACCTTCCTCCTGCCCCCAACTTCCCCCTGTCTCATGGCGAGCCCACCCGCCTGTCCGAAATAGAGGGGGAAGTGGGCAGTCCGGCGTAGGCGCCCATGGTCCCCCGGGCGAGTGGCTGGACATACCGCGCTGTCGGTGGGAGAGCCCCGGCAACGGGACCCTCGAACGGCTGCTCGCCCACCCCGACAGAGACGCCGGTGAAGCTGCAAACTTCCACGACGGGGCTCTGAATCGGCTACAACCACAACAGTAGACCTAGTCTAGGCCTACCAGTCGGCATCGGGCAGCTTCGTCCCGTGTGTTCGTGTGCCTCTGCTCCGCGCGCGCAGCTATCTATGCACATCAAGTAGGAGGCGCTCGACCGTGACCCCCTATTTATGTGCTCCTTGCATTCTATAGGATAAAATCCTTAGAGGTCCGTAGAGCCCATACGTCGATAGAGCCCATTACTATCTTGATAGGTTGGTAACAATACTCACCTTTCTTAGGGTTAGGGTTGGTGTTAGAAATACTATGCTTCCTAGCTGTGGTATTTTACGTGAACGTGAGACGAAAAACACAAACACAAGAACCTTCAGAAGTCATCGAGGACCCGGGACATGTTTGATGTCACCCCCATCCTCCCCCCCTTGACGATAGCCATGAATAGGTACGTTGTGCAGTCCTTTACGGTGGCGATGATAACTGCATCCTGTGACACGTGTTTGGACCGATCACAGTGTATGTGGTGATCCCGGACACAAGTGACAAGCGGGTAGTAACGCCGGCGGGAATCCTTATTCATTGTACGTTGCGGGGGGGTCGAGAAGTCGATACTTCACGGGAATTGACGTCACGGGAGCAGGAAACCACGGAGAAACAGATACTTCCTACAATCGTGCGGATGATAATGGAAGCTAAGGATTTCCGCCACAAGTGTTCGGGTGGGGCGCTGCAAATGCATCGCATATCCCGTGGTACACTCCGTAATATATCAGCCAATTATAATCCCGGCAGCGGCCTTGCCGAATGCAAAGCTACGCCGTTTTCGATGGTCACGGTGGCTGTCAAACCCTCACACTAACGCCCCCAAAGACAACAGTCACATGTACTTTGACTTCATATCTTCACGAATTTGGAGCACATACGTTCTGATTGATTTCTATCCATTCGTGTTTTACATTCATCTCTCTAGATCTCTGATTTTTTTCTTTCAAGAGCGACGCCCCCCCTACTGCGTGCTCCCCCCCCGCTGAGTGAATGCTCGCATCTCACACATATCGGATGTGTACGGCGTACAGGCCTGCCAAAACCCCTGATTGATTTATTCACCTTGCGCATCTGGTTCGACAAGAAGACCGTCTGAACAAACACCGTGACGACCATGAATACGTTGGCCGCGATGAGAACCCCGAAAATGTCGACAGGGCGTATGTTTTGTCATCGCCGATGTCAACCCTCATAAGCAAGCCACGTACATGCCGGTCACGACAATACCGTTGCCCCAACGGTAAATGCTCATGTCGACGCTTTTAGCAAAGGGAGCCAAGCCCTCTGAACCAAACACAAACACGAGCGCAAACAAAAGTGCTATGGATACCTGCACCGTGCTGTTGGGAAGAACAAACACCGCAATGCCAGTCAAACTAATCCGACGACCTCACTCGACACCCTCGTAGTAGTATCGAGACGGCTCCTATGCGGCACACACAGCGTTCAACGACTTTAGTTGTAACATCGTTCCCCGGTTGGGCTTGACGAAATCACGCTGATGGTAACCTATCAACCCCACCAACGCCGAGGCTATGCCAATAGGGTAGACACTGACCATGATGAATGCATAAACCCTATACCAGCTGTGACGATATGTCAGGGCTGTAGTCTGCCCGAAGGTAAATTCTCGTTGTCGTCTAGTTCGTGGCAGCCGAATGTTTGGACGATCATTTTCAAAACCGGGGAAAGGACCAACAGGGCCGCCATAAGGTGCCACAGCTTCATACTTGTGCCGCACTCTGCGCATTGCAGACTCAGAGCAACTGGTTCTCTTCTTTCCAATGAAGTAACTTCCCGCCAGAACGGCGAGTGCGACAAGCGGCGTGATCGTAGCGAACAGAAGACGGTCGTAAAAGTTGTTGGTGACCAGGCAAGAGTAGGACAAAATGAAATCCAAGTCGAGATTGATCGGGTTTAGCCTGGAGACGAAGGTCTGGTAAAACCCCGGGTATACGTCACCTGCGATGACGTCAAACTGGTGGGAGCGTAACGGGAGCAACCGACACAACGTGCGGAGCAGTCAAAACCTACAGTAGTACCTGGTATGTAAATAGTGAGTTTGGTCAGCCTTCTAAAGCACATACTATCGAGGTACGGAAGTAGCCTTTCTCGAGTGTTATATTTGCGCCGGTAGCTCCACCAAACGGGTTGTCAGTATGATAAATTATGCAAAGCACCCACGCCAAGAGGTAAATATATTCCACCGCTCAAGGTTAGAATGTATGCCGTCCAGAGCACCGCGAAAGCTAGCCATACTGCTGCTACGTACGTACGTCAATCGAGGAAAACAAGCTGGAAGTAGAACAAATTTCCTCTCGGTAGAGCGGAGGAGAGAGGCCTGGCCACTGCTTGCTGAAGCCAATGCGCCACGTCCCCGTCAAGACCCAAACCTACGGCAAGCCATAAAAAACTTTGCTCGTTGACAATAGACCTAGACACCAAACCGCAAAAAGACGGGAAAAAACACGCGGAAGAAACCAGCCCTGTTTTCTACACCGAGCGCTTCAACAACTTAGAAAAAACTGTGCGAACTCCATGACTAGCGAGCGCAGTGAAGGACTTCAAGAGTATCCAAGAGACTCTTCGTGGGTCTGTCAGGGTTAGGATGTTCCATTTCAATAGCGAGATCGGTCTACGATATGATCCCCACCAAGGGCATTCAAGAGTCTGTTTTGCACAGCGAGGTCTTACTATGTACCCGCTGCAGCATACCGATTCGTTTTTTCAAGACTTGGTAACTGCAAGCGCCACACAAGGCTGTACTAACGTCAAAAACGGTCGGGCCTACGACTTTCTCCACGAAACGCCAAGCAAAGGGACTCCCTGTGAACCGTGTGACTCCTGTGTCTGTGAATGGTTGGAGACGCGACCGACCATGATATGCGCAGTTTGAAGTTGAACAAAGACAACACCTCGCCGCAGCTGAAAAAAAAATGCAGCATGCCCACTCGCAAATGCAGCAAGCCTCGTCCCAGGTGCACACCAACCCCCTTAGTTGCACCGTCCATAGTGCAGCCAGACCTTAAGACGAAAACAAGCACGAACAATGTAGCGTCGCTCTCTACTGTAATGTCGACACGAGTTGTCGGCAGATGCAGGAGTTGTACAATGCGTATAGGATGCCGATGACTGGCGAACGCGTTGTGGTGTTGTGAAATATATACCAGGTATATACGTAAATTAAATAAATATCCAGAGTGGACGACGTTGATCGATTTGCACAACACGTAGCATGCTGGTTTAGAACCGCAACGAGTCCACAGTTGCCACGCGAAGAGGCGAGGCAGCGCGAAAAAAACGATTAGAACGAGTGCCCGGCAGGCAGCACCGCACTTGTTCCGGACACGACTCTCCTAAGGCTAGCATTGCCGAAAAACACTTGGTCCATCCTTAAAAGAGCCCCCCCCGCTCCTAAAGCCACAGCTATTCCTTCTACAGCACTACCCGTGCCGGGCATGTAAGTGCTCATAGCACTTCAAATAGATGCATGGATACGTGGGTATAGCCTTATAGGAGCAAAGAAAGGGTGACATCGTCAAACACACGGGAAGTACGGTAAGTCTCCGAACAACACTAAAAATAGGTACGTACCGTATTTCAGAAATAATACACTTCATCAAACACAATCAAAGCAGAAGAGACGCGCACATAGTTGGGAGTGGAGATTTACGTCGTTCCCCGTTTAGTTGCGGGTCACGTCTGTTGCGCGATCTCGCGTAGCTGGTCTCGGCTCACTCGTACTAAACATGGCTCACTCGTGCCAAATTTGTTGCGACGGCTATATGCGCCGACAACAATGCCCAAGCCCTGTGAATTCACAACCACTCGTGAGTGTGGACCGTCTGTATTATCTGGCCGGTCGACGAATTTAAGAGAATCCACGATAGGGAGCGGGCGGCCTTCCTGCCCATGCTCAGCTGCGTAGATTAGACAGAGATATTTGCTGGATGCCTCATTTTTTTGGAGCCTTCCACTGTACGCATTCGATTTGGTGCACAACCGCAGCAAGGGGGGTGGGGGGCGGGGGGGGGGGAAAAGGGGGCGGTTACATCCAGCGTGTGTGCGATTCGAGGAGGCGTGCGACGGTAGGGGGGCGGGTACCTTTTGTTCTGAGGCCTGTGACATGAGAACTACATTTACATACCTGTTAGCACTTCTCTCGAAACACGAGTGTCAGAGACGTTGTACACAAGCGCTACCCGATGAACAATCTCAAGCGCTATCATACGAAAGCACGCCATAAAACACTGGGGTTGCAAGCATATTGGGGACTTCCTCTCTTGGGGGAGAAGCGTCGGTGAGGGAAAGTTGGGCTCGAACGGTAATGAGGGGGCCGTTTTAGGTGGCGTACTAAAACGCCAGGGGGGAGGACAAGCTGCGAGCCAGGCGACGCCGCAAATGCCAGGGGAGTATTGTGTGACTATCCCTCTTGGTTTTACTTGTGGTGAGGGTTTTCTACTGTAGGTTGTATTTTCTCACAGGTGACACGACAGCGCTTTCGTTTAAACGTTATTTACCTCACAGTCCGTTCGTCGAAAGACTATTAATAGTGTATATTAATAGTCATTTCGTTGAAAAACTACGAATAGTGTGATCCTTTCGTTTAAGTGCTAGTAATAGTGTAGTGCGTAGTCCTTTCATGGAACGCTACCGCATGAAACCGGCAGTGTCGTCATTGCGTTGATTTGCTATTAGCGGTGAAGTCTCTTCGATGAAATGCTATAGCAGTAGTGGTATAAATAATCCTCACCTGAGTCTTCTTGGTAACGTTGTTGGCGTAGTCTGGAGATGGGACAGCATGCGTCCAACCCCAGCAGGAGAACAAGCAACCCGAACGGTCAGCGTGGAGAGAGAAACAACGTCGGTTGGAGCACGAGGGCGCAGTTACTCGATTCGTGGCATCGTACCAGAGACGTAGCCCACCCAGCTACAAAAAATGAACATACACGACGAAAAATCGTCATGCATGCCCTCACAGAGGCCTTGTCTCGCGTGGGTTGTCACGTGGTTGATGGGTTTGACTTACTCGGACTGCTCGGCGATCGATACCTGCGCTCTTACGTCTGCCGCATTTCTCGCTGGAAACAACTTGGACCAACCGAGCGTGAGATTGGGGCTGTCTGCCACTCTCTGTCAAACTACCTCTGTGTGGCCGGTAAGCCGCGAGAAAGGGATGCCCCCTACGGTAAAGGAAATATAAATAGTACCAGAAAATACACAGGCGGGTGTTGGCATAGCCTGGGTTTCTTACGCGGATACACTACTTTCAAGATAACCGGATCAGGAGTTATCGCCCTGTTTCCTTGGTAATAGCAGCCCGTCTTCACAAGTGCTTGCTATCTAGTTCTAACAGAAAATATCCTGAATGACATATGTAAATTTGTTGTGGCTGCAAAAAAGGATTAACAACATCGACGGCTGCAGTTTGTTTCACGGCGGTGAAATCGTCCGCACGAGGGGCATGTCTGTCCCCACACGAACTCACTCCTCTCGTGTGCCCTGGCTGATCTATCCTATCCTAGGCAGAACAAAGTCTCCTACAGTCACAATCACACACATGCATCCCTGCGGTGTGCGATTTGGCAAGGCCCAGTCAGGCACAACACAATACTACACCAATGATGTCCTAACGCAACAACAGCAGTGCGAAAAAATGTAGCATAGTTGCATTGAACTCGGGGGACTCGTCCCGCCACCACCACCGCCACCGCCGCCACCACCACTACCAACTCCACTTCCACCACCACCACCACCACCATCACCACCCACCACCCACCACCCCACCAACCACCAAATTAGATGGAAACAGCCGTCAGGTCATCATATATATCACCATCGACTTTTGCGGCACGCACAAAAATGCGCTCTAACACCCATTCTTCAGGCGCCTACACGCTACTAGGATGAAGAGGCCCTTCGCTTGCTTACATTTCTTGCCGTCTGGAGCAGTGCGCACTTCCCAATCCGGAGGCAGAACCTCGCTGGTAACACCCCCTTCTTCCGTCGCAGCCCCCCCCGACGATGATGCCAGCTCGTCCGCCAAGGGGTGCACGGAAGTAATAGTGCGACGTTGAGCGGAGGTGAAAGGGGTGTCGGAGACGGGGGCTGGGGTGCGAGAGGGGGCAGCAGTGGAGGAGTTCGAAGTCCGACGCGTGTGCACCATGGGGGTGTCAACGGCCTGAACCCCGACGCCGCCGGTGGAGTGGACGCGCATGGCAGGTCGCCTCCATTGGGTGGTCTTCGAGACAGTGTCCAAGTAATCTGGATGATGCGGCAGACAAGGGACGAGGAATGTTGAACGCCTAAGGAGCGATAGAGAGGGGGGCCGGGGTAGAGAATGAATCTGGATGGTGGGACACAAAATAAAAGTATGAAGAAGAAACGTGCACGGCAACAGGGGGTGGGGATGGCGGCTTAAAGTTCGCCGCAGGTGTTCTCCAGCTTCGTGAGTCTGTTTGTAAGACTACACGTATCTGACGACAACATGAACTGGGGCCGCGAGAGAAGACACAATAACCGTACACGTTTCTCTGTCTCATTTAGCCTGCTTGGTAACGAGACGCCTCGGTAATATTCGGAACGGATTTTTTGAACAGCGGTGGCAATGAAAAATGTCATGAAGCAAAACACGCAATTCGATGTTGAATGTCGCGCCCGCGGGTGGGCGCCAATAGGGCACTCAAAAGCTGAACAGCATCACCTTAGGGCAGGGTAGGGTAAGAGCGCTACCCTAGCAGAAGACGCGTGTTCTGGTTCGGGGTCATATTTTACTAGCAGCTCTAAACCTATATATCCCACCTAACAACCGACACCGAGAACAATTGCGTGATTACAGTAGTCCTGCTTACACAATCCCCCACAGGCCACTGTAAGGCAAAGATTCCAGCAGACATATCAAGCGAAATGTATATAGTTTTCTATCTCTCAAGGTTTTCGGCACGCGGAGTGTCCCACACTAAATCCCAGTAGTCCCGGTGTCAGCCGAGAAAAAATAAGGCACAGCTGTTGTCTCACAAGGACTCAAAGTGCTACCCCCTGACATAGTTGACTGCAGGTGCCAAAAGAATATTGTTGTGAATGCCCATCGGACCCAAATATATCAGGGTGATTGCGATAATCCTATTCGGTTGGGTTATGAAAAAAAACTGGAACCGACAAAACACGAGGAGCTGATTGGTTTAACAGGTGAATCAGAAGGCTCTACGTAGCCAATCGGAAGTTGCCCCGTCTACTAACCAGCCTAACCCGTTACCCAACCCACTAGAACGCTTAGGCCAAAAACATCGTTTTAGTCACTTTTCCCACAGCACTTGACTTTCGTGGTTTGGAATGTATTATATACCTAGGGAACAGACTACAAGAATCTCGACCCAACCAAATGCTTGGCAAACACCCTATTGGGTAGCCCCTCGGTTGCAATGGTTGACTTTGCAATGGTTGAAACAGTTGAAGGACCCCTCCACCAGTTGGAAATACTGTTGTTTGGCTCAAAAGCCCAACCAGTACCGTAGCACAGCATAGTTACCCGGGGACGCCAGAGGGAAAATTTGACGATACAACGTGCCGACTACAGCAACGGTCTCTGCGGAAATGGGGGATAATACATAATTAGTCCCCGGGTTACAACGCGATGCGCCGTGCGGCATGCGCGCAACATGATCCCACCCGTTCTGCTGGGCGCTCGCCCCCCCCCCGTAGATGGTTGATAGCACCAAAACATACCATTTATTTTTGGTCGCTATCTCGGGGTCCCAAGGAGGTCAAGAAACGATTTTGTCTCTAGACGTCGTGCCAATACGATAAACCACGCACTATCGTTATAATAAACCCGTGGCGTCTCGACCGAGACGCGCAAACGCCCAGTGACAGGTGGCTACTAGCACGTGGTGTCAATCTCAGACCGCCCGTAGCTTCTCGGCGGAGACGCGCAAACGCCTGGTGAGCCTTTCCGGAGCCCATCTATGGCGACGAAGCCATGGTACTACTGTAGTAATCAGGACGGCGGTGTTGTCAGCCGTCTGCTGTTGTTACAGTGCCAGTTCAAAGCAGGACGAGGTCACGAAGCACAGCGTGTATAGCGTACAAATCCCTAGGCATTTTCGTTGGTTGGGTCACTGGACGAGACCTTGCAGCCTGACTGGCTGATCTCCTCCTTGTAGCAGACGTTGCTATCACTTATCCGCATTTTCAGGTTCCCTCTATACTGACGCATACAATATTCATGATGACACACTGCCTGGAACGAATTTCACGAGTTTTTCCGAAAATAGGGGGGCACGCGCAACGGAAATAGCGGCCTTGGGAAGACACCGTTGAGATATGTCCGTAACCAAATTGCTCGACGTTTGTACCTCGAGGGAAAATCAACGAGGACAATGGTCCGAGGGGCTGGGCTATCTTATCACCCGTGTGATAATGTGATATGATATAGTCATGTCCCTAAAAGCGTGTACGTAGTACTGCAGCTATACTAATAGGTTCAATAGAAGTATTACGAATCCTGCTCCCCCCCCACGGCAGAAGCTCACAGAATTTTCCGTTCTCGTCTGTGCGCGCAATCCAGCCCGGGGGAAGATAGTCGCCGTTGCTACCATGCCCGTTGCTCTTGGGAGGCACGAAACCAACAGGACAGGACAAGACAGGGCGACGGAGGAGTGGGTGCCGAAGGTTCTTTAGAGGTTGCCTGGATGTGCACCACGCGAAAGGAGACCGTCCGAGCCGAGCGGGTGTGCCGACCGCGATAAAATAGGTTTTGCGGCGGTCCAGGATCTGCAGGACGGGTTAGGATGACTGCATAGCCGTGCTGTCACGAAATTTCTATACGCAGGATCTAACGACGTGCAATCCACATTCTCAACAGGTTTTTGTTTTCGTTTCAATGCAGGCTTGGCGCTGGCCCAGTAGTGGACGTCTGTTGTTATCACTTCGTGATTCGTGGGATTGGGGGAAACGGAGAAGGGGTCGTACTCATTAGTTGCTTGCCATAGTCATTTTGAGCATCCCGTTCGAGACGGAGGGGGGGGGTATCGTTGAAAGTGCCTGGGGTTGCAGAACGATCCGCCGACATCCCTGTGCGTGAGATGAAACCGACGCACGGCTCAAAAATGCGTGCTTTGGCAGGGGCAGCACCAAAATCTGCTGAGACTCCTGCTTTGAGGAACTCCACACCTCACCAAACAACCGGCTGTGAAAAAGGGCTACATACAGCTACAAACACCCCATTGGCTGGGCTAGATAGGCACCTGACGAAAAAATGAAAGGGCTAGATGGGAATCTAGCGAAAAGCGAAAGGGTTAGATAGTAGGCATCAAATTACTGATGAATGGTCTAGACAAGCACCTAACGAATCATAAATAGGCTAGGTATACATCGAACGAGTATGGAATAGGCGAGATAGGTATCTAACAAATAATACTGGAAAAGTATACTAGTCGGGTCTAAACTCATTGGGTAGTCTGAGCGTTGCCATGGGTGATACGATGGTTGAGAAGCTCTGTTCGCGAGAAACGTTTCGGCTCAAAGAGTACAACATTCTACATCCATACACTAAATCAGTACTTTATCATAGACCGGCGGTGTTCTGGTTTAGCGTGCGGGTATATTTGCAGTGCCGCCAAGTGTACGAGAGCTCCTGTCCACTTTGGAAGCATGCATGACAAGAGGGAAGAGAAAACAGTCGGTCATAATGACGGCTGTCATTTTGTGTACGTCATGAAAACTCCTCTAAGAAAACCAAGAAGAGTTAGCACCGCCACCAAAAGTGTCAAGAAGCCAACAGTTTCATCCCCATGACGGGCGGCCTGTTGGACTTCCGAACACTACAACTGATACATCAATGCAATACCTCTGATAGCTACTATGGTACTCGATAGGCGCGGTTGATGGCCAATGCCACTCCACGAAGTAGCGAAACAGTTCATCGACACCTCCCTCCCTTCTTACGGCACGAAACAGCCGGATACCATCGGCCAAAGATATATTGGCGTTTGCAATTAGACCCCGACCGAAAGACGCCACCTCATGTATCGGCCCCTCTCACCGTTCCGTACGCAGATTCTTGTGGGGCACTAGGCCCATGCCCTTGAGATTTGTGCGCCCCCTGTCGAGAGACGAGCAGGGGGGTGGCACGGGACGGTTTCAAACATGAAGTATTGCGTATCACCTCCGCGAGCATCCCGAGAAGGCAACAAAACAGTGGCGTGACAACAGTAAAACAACAGTAGTGTGACAACATTATTATAACTACACAACAACAGCATACCAACAATTTATCAACAGCAGCAGCCCGAACGCCCACCCGGACGTTTCACGGAAACCCTCAAGCGGCTGCTTCTGCTACTGCTACTGCTGTCATCGGGTTCGACCTCGTCGTCCCCACCACCCCCCGGGCAAAGGGGGGACGCCCGCCTTCTATATCCGCTATCGGCTCCACCAATTACACCGCAGTTTGCGGGAAAACTACACCGACTCGACGTGGGCATACAGCGCCCGCTCGAAAAACAAACAAAGGCCCGCACAGCTGACAGCAGCAGTGATCTAAACTGGATGCAGCCCAGTCTACAGGTACTCCCGCCGACGTGCAATACCACTGTTTCTGTACGCGTTGTCGAAGCAGTGTTCTTACGGTTTCCCCCCTCTGCGCGCAGAGGTACACCTAAAGTTCACCAGCACGCAAAAACAAAGGTTTGGGTGGGACAACACAGCGCCCGGGAGGTGATCAATGAATAACCAATGCATACAAGGAAGTTTGGGTGGGACCACCGACCTGGCCAGGAGGCCTAATCCAATCCAACACATACATTGAATGATCCGCGGGAGCGTAAACGAATACGGTACTAAAGCCGCCACCCAATAATATGGACACAAATTTGGCACAAAACGAGGAGTAACGATTTCATGAGATCAACTAAGAAAATGAACGCCCGAGACAATCACTCTGTTGAAGGCTATCTCCCCTGCCAGAAGAGGGCAATAGACACAGGAGTAATACAGACCTTCCCACCAACCCTACAGGCTTAGCAACCTTTTTCTTCAAGATCATTTCCATCCCAGGGATGGACGCCGCGCTGAGAACGCACTCAGCGCACAGTTTTATCCCGTGCGAGCCCCCCCTGCGTCGGGGCAGGGGGCCTCATCCAATCCATTACTTGCATTAAATGATCGGCGGCAGCGTAAAATAATACTGTACAAAAAATATTGATAATCCACACTTTCTCTCTATCTCATGCTCCTTCTGAGATTTTTTTCAGGCGGTTGGGGTTAGGGTTAGTGTCAGGGCCAGAGTTAGGGCCTATATAAAATCAAGGATACCTCAACCATGATGAGTTAAATCTGGACCAAGGCTTACACAAACCTCCGTTGTCTGGTATTGTTTATCGTCGAGCCTGCGTTGTCAAGATGGCGTCGACGACACACGCCAAGACGTGGTTGGTTGACTGGTTGATTGATTCCGAAAGCGGAAACGAATCACTCACTCGGAAAACGTTGTGGACTGCAGTCGAGCGGGGGGGGGGGCAGTGGCGGTGGTGGCGGTGGCGGTGCGACAGCTGCTCTAGCGCCTCCGCTTCCGCTTGGATCGGCGTCCACTTCGTTGGGGCTGCTAGTCCTTCTGGAGCCAGTCATGATGTTGTAGTAGTACACGCGTCCGGTCCTGGTTTGCTTCTTAACCCATTCCATGGGTGAGTCCTCGTCTGTCGCGTCTATTTCAAAGTCCTGCTGATCACTCTACGAACGTTGAAAGAAAGGCAAGGGGTGTTGGGGTGGGGGGGAGGGTGTTGCATTTTTTTTATTCCTGGATTAATTTCATCTTGAGTAGGCAATGGGCTCAATGACTGCTTTTCAAACGTAGTCTGCCCGATGCGTACAATGTTTCAAACACGGAGAAATGCAGGAATGGACGCAAAAGAGATTAATGATGGTGATGACGGTGATGATCACGAAGACGATGCCATTGATACGGTTACTACTGACGAAAGTGCGGAGGAGGATACCAATGATCATGACAATTATGATGCTGATGACGATGATTGTGATGTTTCTTATGATGATGCTGATAGTCATTATGAATATGATGAACATTGTGATGATATTGATGAGGATCATGACGATCATCATGGTCATGATTACTACGACGACAATGATTAATATTATTCTTATGACGACGATGCTGAAGACGATGACATTTTTCTCGCATTATTGGCTCATTTCCCTGAAAGTTGCGCAGTCGTCAGAACAAAAAAAAAGTAAAACGTATGCAGATGGATGGAAGAAATACCAGCCACAAAAAAAAAAAACGTGCACGGCAGTACTAGCACGCAACCGGAGGGAACGGTACTGGCGGCCAAGTCGACCGTGCGACGTTAGGCGTGACGACACCACCATGATACTTGCTACACACGTACCTGCTGCGATGTCCTCGAGCTGGTGCTAGACAGGTGCTTGTTGAACGCGTCGGCAAGCTTTGCCATCGGTTTTTTGAAATTTCGCATCTTTCGGTCCGGCGCCTGCTTCTCGGAAAAGATGAAGAAGACCCCAAAACCTATCACCACGAACTCTTTGTGCGTTCAACAACAAACAGCGGAAAGCGGCACAACACAGGAAAGCGTTACGTACGATATGCACGTTGGTGTTCATCGCTGGTAATCGAAATAAAAAAAACGCCTCCAGTTAGTTGACTTTAAGCCGGCGGCTGATGACAGCTCCGTTCATATCAACAATGTGACATTGAGAAGAGACACGAAATCAGAAAAAAACGTGACTTCGACGAAACGCCTTACCCTCGGCGTTCGAAAGGCGGGGTGTCTCGGTGGGCGGTATCGTATACACATATCGATGTCCGCTGTCGTTCGATATCCACCACCCCCACTATTCAATTACGCTCACGCCAAACGCCTCGAATCCGTCGTTACACCGTCCCAAGGCGTGCGTGCACCCACTGTATCCAGTGTTGGGTATCGTATAAAAAATTTCGATACATCGATATATCACATCTCTATGTTTGACACATGGTATGCGGCGACAGCCCTGAACAGATTGGGAGTTGGAAAAAAATGGCTCATTTTCCGCACGAGACATGTTGAGAAATCGTTTTCTTCACACTGACAATATCGTGATGTTACTACGGTACAGTACTTGTTTTCACTGCCGCCGATCATTCAATGCATGGATTGGATTGGAAAAGGCCTTCCGCCCCGAGCAAGGGGCCCTCGCCCTGGATCCCCGCTGAGTGCCCTCTCAGCGCGTCGCCCATCTCTATGACCGAAATAGTAATTTGAGCCTGGCCCAAAATATGACTGTTCTTATTTGGCGTCGAGAACTTCAGCAGCTGTACCGTACGAACTCGAGTATCGTTCGATACACATGATTACAGCAGTAGAACCTATGCCGAACGCCTCTAATCGTACGGCGCCGAGGTTTTGACTCACTGCTATTGTTGTACATCGTATCCGACGTGCGATATTATTGAAGTATCAAACTTCGACATACATCGAATATATACGTATTTGAACTCGATCATCGTCCGATATCCCCCACGGTATAACACTCAGAATAAACGTCGCCAAGCCTTCGATACAGCGCCCCAAGGCGTACACTCACTAGATGATGTACCATAGTGGTTCATATGGCATCGAGAGATCCGGTGTATCGAGATATTAAACATACAAATACGATATATCGTTCGAAACAGATTTCGATAAAATCGTTCAATATGTAGCACTCACGCCAAACGCCACCAACGGCGCCGATGATCGCCCAGCCGTCGACAGGATCGACCTCCTCGAGGCTGGTGTACTCGAACTTGCTGATCGATACCTCCACCTGCAAGAATGCGAGCTCAAACGAACCAGAATCGGTGGGCCAGATCCAATTCTGCTTACCGAATGTCGTACTCTGATGACAAAAATGTATACATGCCCGGAACACGAGATGCGCACCAAACACAAGAAACATCGCGCGGCAGCGGGGGGGGGGGGGGGGGGGGGGGGGGGGGGGGGGGGGGGGGGGGGGGGGGGGGGGGGGGGGGGGGGGGGCGTACTCATTTGTTGCTCGCCTTAGGTCATTTGACCATTGACTACGCATCCCTTTCGAGACGGAGCACCGTTCCTACTCCTAGTAGAGACACTTCCAACAATTGGGCGCTCATTGCGTTGTTTCCATATATTACATATATTTTTTCTGCTAATCTTATCCCCTTCCTGTTTGGCGGCCTGTGGCCCCCATCATCTCTTAGGATAGATATCGTAATTTCGTTGCTATCTACTTTGTCAAACTCTTCCATGTCACATTCGTCTATTTCCTTCATCTCCTCTTCTAACACATCCCGTTCCTCCTTGTACGTTTCGCATTCTCCTACTGTGTGAGTTCTATCTACTCTCTATTGCTTTGCCACACGGGCACATCTGTGCGTCCACTTCCTCCTCTTCCCGGCTACTGGTATACCTATTTCTTCTTTCTGGCAGGTCAAGGTCACCTACACGAAAGCGCAGTTCCAGCGTTCTCGCGAAGTCCATCGGGCCATGCATATACGTTTTGATTCCTATTATTTCCCTCAATCCCACGTATATCTCTAAGTGTTTTTCCGAACCCACCTTGTTTCTTAGCGCTAGCCTTTCCCTTCTTTCTATCTTTTCTTCTACTTCTGCCTTGCACCTCCCAAACGTCCCGGGGGGCATGTTCTCTTCTTACTTCCCCCCTATATACTCCCATGGTTTGTCAACTACCAGCCCACCTTATTCTAGCTCGCCCTTTAGTTACTTTCTCCCATACAACTCTATCAATTATGGAGGGCAACCTCCTTTTTGGCATGTTCCTTACTTTATTTTGGCATTTCAACTTTCTCGTGCTCTATTCGTCTTGAGTGGATGCATCCCCAATTCTACTCTAAATACTGTATTACTATTAGTAGTCGTACTTGAGAATCTTGGGATTTTTTCAGCTGCTGTCATTTGTGCTGTTTCCAACTGTTCTACGAGTTTCGCGTTCTCTTCCCATATTTCTCCTGCATATTCTAGCTTTGGTAATATCACGTTCATCAGGATACATATCTTAATCCTAGTGTCTAGGTGCGAGTCTGTTAGGATCGCATCCATCTTGCCTACGTGTGTTTTACCCTTTCCTATTAGTTTTGCTATATGTGTATCCGAGGAGCAGTGTTTTGAGATCTCTACGCCAAGGGATGAATACTGGTCTACGATCGGCAATTCATGTTCTCTCCACTTCCAACTGAAATTTATCGGGCTCGCCTTATCTTCGTTACAAACAACTATTACGGGGGACCATAGTAAATAGGGCCAAATATTGTTAGTAAAAATAGGTAAATATATAGGTGTTTATATATACCATAGGTCCTATTAACTATGGATCCCGTATTATTGCGCATTTCTTGACGGTCGCCGTCACCCTCCGTTTCCTAGAGTATTCTAGCGCCTTCTCTATTTGTTTCTGCAATGCTTCGGGTGTTCTGATATCCCCACGAAGTCAGCCGCAAACATCAATCCCGATACCGTATCTCCCCCTACCGTGACTCCCTGCCTTGCTGCCTCGACTACTACTGTCAGGTCCTTAATATATGTCTTGAATAGGTTAGGTGTCAATGTACATCCCTGTGCAACTCTTTGTAAAATATCAACCTACTTCGATATTTTCCCGTCCAGCATCACAGCACTTCTCGCACATCCCGTCATATTTTTCACTATTTTCCACATATTTCTTCTGATTCCTATTTCCCACAGTTTTTTTTTCCATATTCCATTTCTCCATACTGTATCGTAGGCTTTCTGTACATCTAGAAATCAACAGCACGTTGTTAGTCCCGCGTCTTTCCTACCTTGAATAACCTTGCCTAAGGTGTACACATGGTCTACGCAGCTATGGTTTGGCCTAAACCCTGCTTGCCCTTTGCTTATTTTGTCTTCCTTCTCCATCATCGTTCCCATTCTATTGTTCAAAATCTTCCAAAATATTTTGCCTACTGTGCTTAGTAGCGTTATCCCTCCATAGTTCCCCGGGTTAGCCTTATCTCCTTTCTTGAATGAGTTCACTATTACGGGGGTACATAGTTAATAGGACCTATGGTATACATAAAAACCTATATATTTAACTATTTTTACTAACAAAAATTGGTCCCGTTTACTATGGACCCCCGTAATACTACTCCTTCTCTCCACCTCCTAGGGGCGTACTCGTTTTTCTATATCCATTTATACAACAATACCATCATGGTAAACATTTTTTCTTCCTCGTACTTCATAAATTCATTCACTATTTGGTCTGCCCCTGCTGCATTTCTACTCTTAGGTTTAGTTACACACTTATTTCCTTCTTCCCTTGTGAACTCTCTCTGTAACCCTCCCGAACCACTGCCTTCCCTTTATGATGCATCTACGTTCGCCTCTGCCCACGCGTTGAGTTCCTTATCGAATTTTGCGTCGAACATCTCGTTCGCTGTGGGTGTTCCTAGCTTACGGTAATGCTCTACTAGTGCTTTCCGTTTCCCTTCGAACTACTAACCATTTTACCGTTCTGTGCTCTTAGAGTAGCATTCCCGTGTCTGTCTCTCTTGCTTGTTTGCCCAGTACCCCTTTTATCCCAACCCACATCTGCTTCATCCCGCCCTCAAAGTCTTCGTTCGGTTTATTTACTACGTCTTTCCATATCCCTTTCTTCTTCTCTACCGTCTCTTTTACTTATTTCTAGCTAGAGCATATTCCTCCCACCCTGTCGATGTTTTACTCGATGTATACCTTGCGTGTATCTTTCTCCTTGCTCTTATAGTCTCTTTCACTTCTTTATCCCACCATTTTACTGCTCTGTTACATACTATCAACTTCTTCCCTATTACTTCACTTGCTGTGATCTTGACCAACTGCTCCCATCCTTCTATTATCCTAGCTCTTGCATCATCCCTCTCTATATCGTTCCTTGTTGTACCTATTCTTTCCAACAGCTCGGAAAATTTCTGTGTATTTTTGGCCCTCTCTTCTTGGAACTCTTCCCGTTTCTCTTCTACTTCTAGTTTTATCTATTCTCCATCGGTGAATTTCCTACCTCTTCTATGTTTGATAACTCTCGTCTATTGACTGTCTGTCAATATTAGCCAGTGACCCGTAGTTCCTATGTCCGCTGCGCATACATGTAGTTCTGTTTCCTTACCACTTCCATTTTCCACTACTGTAAAGTCAAGGATAGAGCTTTCTCCCTTTTGTATGCACTGTCTAAACCATTCCAGTTCTGCCTTTTTCACTCTGTCGTTCAACGGTCTTATCTCGTTGTGCTTGAGGAATTTCAACATCTCTTCCCCATTCTTATTCTTTGTTACTTCCCCATATTCTCCAATGTTCTCATTCAGTTTGCCTGCCTTCCCAATTCTTGAGTTAAAATCTCCCACTAGTACTACTTCTCCTTGCCTCTTATACTTCTGTACATCTACTGCTACATCTCCGAACTTCCTGTGTATATATTGTATCGTATTCTTCGACTCTGGGGGCATATATATGTTTCCTAAGAAGTAATAATTCGCTCCCCGCTCCCCTGGTATATTAATCCATATGATTTCGGCGAATTTAGTGTCTTTGATCACCTCTATTATGTCACACAGGTATTCTTTGACTAGGAACCTTACGCCCCCCGTGCCCCTATTCTTTCTGTTCTGCCCCTTCCTCTTTCTCCCTATCTATGCGTACTCTCCAACTTTGCATCATATCTCCCCTCCTTCTTTCTCCCACGACTCTTGAATGCCCACTATGTCTAGGTCGCGCCTACTTGTTCGGCAATTTCGATTATTTTGCGCTCTTCTACGGCGAACCCACATACGTTCCATGATCCTGTTCTCAGCCTCCTTTTCGTTTCACTACCCGCTCTAGTCTTACCTGTTGATTTATCTCCGTTGTCGCCACGAGTATTTCAATTTTCTCTTCTTTGAGCATTATTTCCGTCTCCGTTCCTGTTCTGGTCTGCTTGTTCTGCTCCCCTAGGTTTCTCTCCCATTCCCTTCGAGCCACTTGCTGTTTCCTGCCTCCCCTTGCCTTGATTCACCCTAGGAATACGTCTTAGTTTCACTACTCCATTTGCTATACATACTCTCCGTCCTAGCCTTCTATCCCATGCCGACACTTTTCTGTCTCTATCCTCTGCCACTCCATGCTCGCTTTCGGCTTTAGCATGAGTCGAAGGTGTTCTCTCGTTCTACGTTTCATATCGCAAAGCAGCACAGTCCTACTTCGTCGCACTTCCTCTTGAACTCAATCCTCGTCATGTCGCCTGGAACTCCAAATATCAGCACTACTATTACGGGGGACCATAGTAAATAGGACCCACGGTAGACACAAAAACCTATATATTTACCCATTTTTACTAACAATATTTGGTCCTTTTTACTATGGTCCCCCGTAATAGTACTGCACTCTGGCAATCTTTCTTTCTCCGCCCACCCCGCCCCAACGTCTTTCTCCTATTCTCTTAGGAGGTACTCGACATCATGCATGGCCGTAGTCATATGACCATAGACCTTCGCAACTCTGTAATGCCGGGATTAAGCACGTCGGGTTTTCGCCGACCAGGCAGACATTGTACCAAGCGCAGAAGGGCGATTGGTTTGAGAGCGAGACGGGTGGAGTTGGCACGGGTAGCTTAGCTTCTTGCGGGCTGTCGTACTGTGAGACATGCACCCCGGCGGGGTGGGGAGAGGTGATTGTGGGCCCGCGAGAGGGGGGATTGTGGAGTTGGCACGTGTTAGCAGAGCAAGGGAGCAACGGCAGTAGGCACATACAGTATATACAAAGTATGATGTCGTGGTTCGTTGGTTTGGGACACGTGAATGTTTCGTCAACGTGGGGATGGAGAGAGGGGGACAAACGCGCTCGAGAGTTAGTAACTACCAGTACCTTGTATCAGGCCAATATATATCTTGGTCGTTTTAGACTGTCTACCACACACTTTAAGGTCATCCCCTCGACCGTCAAACCCCAGTCTAAACAATTAACCGCCCCTCGAATCACACACATGGGAAACGGGAGTTGCGGAGACATTCCGGCAAATTCTAAACGTCGTGGGGCAGCTTTGGCCGATCGTAATCGCGCACCGCGCAATGTATATTAAAGCCCTGTTCTGGCAGGCTCTGGAGACTAGAGCCAACTTTTATGACAATCCTCGGCAGACATCGATCGACGAAACCAACGATTCCGCCATGAAATCTGAACGAAACGCGCTGATTTGGGTCTCCGACTCACCCTAGTGTCACAGTGCTCACACCTCGGTCGGTGATGTGTGGCGTGGGCCGACCAGGCGTTTTAATAAAAAAATATTTTGTCACTGGTTTGTAGAAGACTAATGACGCTAAATCTCGACCCCTCTCCGATGGCAAGAAAAAGACCATTGTTCAGATTTGACATCGATCGACAAACCCAGCGACGGCGTGAAGAACTCTGAACGAAGCGCGCTGGTCATGGCCTCCGACCCACGCTAGTGTCAGAGTGCTCACACCTCGGTCGGTGATATGTGGCGTGAGTGGGCTAGGCGTCTACTAAAAACACATTGAGCAAGGTCTGTAAAAATCAGACGACAGCACTCTCCATCCCTCTCTGTTGGCACAAAATTTAACTTTTTGAATGTTCGGGCGAAGAGCGTAGAACGCCGCGGCTAAGCTCTCGCCCCCAACGCCATAGATTCCAATGACACCTTCGAGGCCATCATTGACACTCATTGGCCTTGCACGCTACGAAGCTCGTTGATCGTGGGTTGAATATATGTCGAGATCCGAGGTCAATCGTCTCGTGACTGTGGGTGTACGCGCTTCGAGCTGTGGCTGTCTTCTTGCTTGTGTGCGGCGTTATTCGAGTTTCGCGTTCATGCATCGATTTGATTGCGAGATAGATGGCGTGGCTCACGTTAATACAGCGGTATGATTGGTAGATAGGTGGCGTCTACTGCCCTGTGTGATTGTAGGCTTGCCTACATTGAACAGTAGCCCTTGCTTACCACGTCAGTTGGGGTCTTGTGTTGAAATCGGGCAGCACACGGGGGTGACTGGAACCAAAATCCGAAACAGAAACAGAAACTGAGATCGAAACTGAAGAAGGAACCCAAAACGACAATGAAACCGACAACGAAAAAACCGAAACTGAAGCAGAAAACAACAACCGAAACGACAAAACCGAATCCGAAACCGAAACCCAAAGCCGAAGCTGAAACCGAAACTGAAATCGAAATCCGAAGCCATAACCAACAAGACGAAAACAAAGTCAGCAAACCAAACGCGAAACCGAAAACCGAAACCCGAAAACCGAAACAGGAACTAAAACCGAAGCAGAAGTCGAAGCCGAAACCGAAAACTGAAACGGAAACCGACACCGAAAACTGAAACCGAAAACTGATACCGCAATCCAAAACCGAAGCCGAAAACTGAAATCGACACCGAAACACGGAACCGAAACCGAAACCCTAAAACCGAAACCGAAATTGAAACGCAAAAACGACACACGAAAAACGACAAAAAAAAGCGAATCCTACACCTTAACCAAAACCGAAAGCCGAAAACTGAAAACCGAAAACGAAAAACGAAAAACGAAAACGAACGGTGCACACCTGCGAGAAGGTCCGCTCTCTGTCCTTTCTTTGGCCGGTCTTCGTGATACCAGAAAACTCCGTCAAGCTCAACACCTGGTGGCCGGTGTTCGGTTATTCGAGGCTTCAATCCAACGGAATCTCGTATAACTCATCAAAAACGGCGTAAGTTCGTAATACCACGCTAAAATATATGCATCACTCATAAATATAAGCGGCAGCGACATTCATTCCATAATCCCGCCCGTTCGGGGCAGTGCTGGCAGCTACAAAGAGATTGCAACCCTCGCGAAATTATTAAGTTCGGGTTCAACAGCAGCAGCCAGATGGGCCCCAGCTTGTACGTATGCTAGATATACACCATGACCACTGAGCTGCAATCAGAGCGGACCGTCAAACGCAGGGGTCCTTAGTGTACACTTCGTAACTAGAATATAACTGGTATTCCGTAAGCAGCCAATAGCCTTGTCGGCGTCCCGCTCCGCTGCTCTATATAGGTACGGAAGGTGTTCTGCAGACAATATACGTACACACACAAATCAGCGTAATTTGGCACGAAAAAATGACGACACGCACCTCTCTGCTGATGACGACGAGGGTCGCTGGCCACGGAATGGCCAGAGCTCCAAGATGATACAGTACCGTTTGTATTCGGCAGTATAACTTATCACCCCCCCCTGGTGCCTGAGGGTCTATGGTCATACGACTACGGCCATGCGTGATAATGAGTACACCCCCCCCCCCCGTTGCCTGACCCCCCGAGGGTCTATGGCTATACGGCTACGGCCATGCACGATAATGGGTACACCCCTCCCTGAGGAGATAAGATTAGCAAAACGTTTCTACGTAAAACATGGAAACGACCCAATGAGCCCCCATATGTTGGAGGTGTCTCTATCAGGAGTAAGAACGGTGTTCCGTCTCCAAAGGGATGCGTGGTCTATGGTCGAAACGACGAAGGTAAGCAACAGATGAGTACGCCCCCCCCTATATATTGTACTTGGTAGATAGGTTGGGTTGGCGTCGGTTGGCAACGACACTGTGAACCATGCCGCTAGGTATTTGCGACTCGCGTGTCGCACACCGATCTGGACGTTTTACTGGTGCACCAGGATGCCAGATATCTTTTCGAGTCCTTGCCCGTTTCGGCCATGCTATAGCTTCAATGATGGCCCTGCACCATGCCAACGCGCCCCTGGCGGTGCGGAGCCAATGTGAGATATGTGCCGCGAACGTGGCGCGGTATCGCAAATAAGCCGCTTATTTGCGACACGGTGTCGCAGATAAGAAATTACGGCACCGACCGGTGTCGCAAATAGCATTACCCGAAACAACAATTGTCGCTACGTAAGCTGCTAGGAACTCGCGGTGTCAGGATATTTGTAACTGATGTCGCCACATTTTTTGCGCGTTGGTGTGTCGTTGTTGAGGGTGGACGGTCTGCATCGCTCGTACACACAGTAGATATCGGCCGTGGATTTCGGCGGTCGTGATACGCCTTGAACAAATCCAGAAAATAAGCGGGTTCGGCCAGCTCTCGAACGGGATGTCTCGTGCCTTTTTGGGTACCGTGCAAACCAGAAACTCGTATTCACTCGATATAGTCAGAGTACATACCAGTACCAGTGAGTACCAGTCTTTTCAGCTCTGGTACCCCTCCTTGAAATTCGCGACCCAGTCATTTCAGCTCCCCGTGCGCTGGCGACTCGCGAGGACGCAGTACTCTCGCTTCTGATACCCTGGGGACTCACGACGACTTGGTCATTTCAGTTTCTGGCACCCTGGGGGCTCCGTACTTCAGAATGTCTCGGACTCGATAGTCACTGACTGAGTCCAACAATTTGTTGCTGGTGCTCTGACGACCTTTGAAAACTTCGTTGTTCACACCAACCAAGGCCCCCAGGAAAAAGAGAGCGTGCATTGTCCAGCCTCTCACCATGTGATTCGTAGTAGCTGTGAAGGAACCGCCGGCTGTGAAATTGTTAACCCGTTCGTACGGGATCTTGACGTCCACGATTTCTTCGCCGATGGACTCCACGTCCGCATCGATGTCGATGAAATAGACGCTGACGAGCTGATTGTTAACTGGAAAGTCCTCGGTGTTATAGTCTCCCAGCGGGTTCTCCAACCAAAGCGTCTGTCATACATGTACACGCGGTGGGTGCCCCGACTTGAGAGAAGTGGTGTGGTACAGCCCGAAATCACCTCTTACTACGTGACGTTATCTCTTATTAATATGCACAGGAGTAGAAAAGGCGCAGCTTTAGTGTATATAGTACGGTCGAGCTGGCCTATGTTGACGGTGCTATTATCTTGGAGCGCCCTCTCTTGAGGCAGCGGAGTACATGCCCACCGTATTTGAAAAGTTACAGACAGAAAAACATCAGCTGTGAGATCGAGGATTTCGTCGAAACTTACCTTTGCGAGCTACGAGTGTGTTTACCTCTCAAGACAAGAAACGGCTAAGCCCGACAAACAATCAACCCCATCACAAAACGAAAAAAACGCCAAGCCCGATACAGCACGCGACATGCGTTAAGAAGTTGTACGTTAAGAATTTCAGGCTGAACTATTCTTTATATAAGAATATACAGCTGACCATTTGCGCTCAGCGATGACGCCACTCTAAATCCTATATAACAGCCTATAAGAGCGTGTGCTCAACGTTGACATCACAATTAAGCGTGAGCCTAAGCCGAAATGGGAGATTCTTCACTGCTATCGCCTACTGTACACAATCGATCCCATCAAAAACTGACAAAACAAACAATACCTCGATACGCAGCCAATCCCATTGAAAAATGAAAAAGCTGAGCCCGATGCAAAACCGATCCCGTTGAGCTATTAATCAACTTCTTCACCTCTATATACAATAGCTTGCAGCAGAAAGAAGTGACAATAGACGGCATTGAACCACATGTATACCACAGTAGCCGATGATCGATATTACTGCGTAGTGGAACTGCTTTCGTTGAGGAGGCAACCGTGTACGTTTATCAAGACGAGGAAAAAAACGAGTAACACAGCAGTGTGATTGCTTTCGTCGACCGCTATTCGGTGTCTCAACACCACCACAGGAAAACAAATGAGAACATGATACGCCACCCCCCCCCCTCGCCCCCGCCCCCGCCCACGCCCCCGCCCAATCCCTGCGCCTATCCCTGCAAACTAGATGAACAGTTGTATGAACACCGGTATGTTCTACAGTACGGTAGAGGGAAGCAATACATCACCCCCGGTCTTAAATCTGGAGGTTATAAAACAAATCCCGAACCAAAACCCTCACAAATGCGGAAATTCTGGGCCAGGGGGGGGGGGGGAGGGGGGAGCTCTCCGACAACGGCTCCTACTGTAGTAGCGCTTGTACTTCTTACAAAGAAAGACGCGCTGAAGTGAGTGATGTCTCTGCTCTTCACCGCCGTCTCGTCGACCGTCATCCTGGAGAGCGGCACCACGGCGCAAGAAGGGTACGCCTCCCTCACGGCAGCGACCTCCGGGTAGCCGTCTGGGTCAAAGTCATCTGTATTATCCATGAAGCCCTGGGATGTAGGTTTGCCGATAAGGCAAAGAGAAAAGGGCCGACGCAGTAAACGACCGCCGCCCGAAGAATGGGAAACCCCCCGTTGGTTAGAACGGATAACTTACTGCTCTACTGAGCACGACCAGGACAAACTACTGCCAAACCTGGTATTCAGCATGACCTACGGCTCTACTCGGCATGACCTACTGCTCTACTCAGGATAACCTAATGCTCTACTCAGTCAGCTCAGGATGACTTGCTGCTCTATTCAGGACAACCTACTGCCTACTGTTCTGCTCAATCGGCGCTGACCAAGTGGAGCAGTAGGTTATCCCTTTTAACCAGCAAAAGATACGCCTGAGTTTGACTCTTCCAACAAGTCCTTCGTGTCTTCAACCCGTACATGCCTTAGAGGGAAAATGGCGAACCTAAAGGGCAATTACAGTATCAGCCACAGGCACTAGAGGACAGGGCTGCCAGGCGAAAATACTAAAAATATCAATATTAATAAACAATAATGGGAACCCCCCTTCACCTCTGCACCGGGTCATGAGTCGGGGTAATGGCTTCGCGTGTCCTCTGCTCAATTTTGGGGGGGAGGGAAATAGTTGTTCCCATCTATTCGGACGGTTACAGCTTCCTTCGTGCACAAGGTGTGAAACGACGGAGAGAGAATCACCACCGCCAACAACAACAACACTCACTCACCACCTGGTTGGACATCTCGATCTGCACGGGTTCGAAGCAGTTGGTGGTTTGCGAGAGGCATCCTTCCAGGAAACTCGCGCAGATCGCCACATCAGGGAATTTGTAGTATTCTTGCTGCAGACAGGGGGGGGGGAGGAAAAGGGAAAAGTCGCGTCAGGAAAACACATACGTACGGCAGCGCAGCGCGGAAATATGAGAAGCAGCGGGGAGGGGGGGGGGGCGTGTACTGTACAAATATGGCCCTAAATACAATGAACGTTCATATATTAATACTAAAACCGGTTTGTTTTCGTATTTCGGTTCAGAGTGCTAGTTTTAATGTAGGCGGGTTAAAAACGAAAATAACAGTAAAAGGAGTATTTCGTATGGCGTCATCCCTGTACTGTTCCTGGCGGTCAAAGACAAACCCAAGGAGGCATTACACTTTGATACAACACACTGTGTGTCGTAAAATTGACGTCATCCCCGTACTCTTCCTATTGCTCAAAACAAACTTGAGGGAGCATTTGCATTGTTGGAAAACCTGCATCTCGTATACATGACGTTCATCCCCGTACTCTTCCTGTTATTCAAGAACAAAGTAAATAAAGTAAACAAAGTATTTTATAGGTTGAAAACCCTGAATGCTGTGTAACGTAACCTCCTACATCCATGGCAGCCCCGTGGCAGTCCCACGGCAGTGCCATGAACCGACGACTGCCATATGAGACTTGATATTCTTGCACGGAAACCAAAAATTCGGGAGTCGTTAGGGCCTATCTTATCAAGGGATTTTGGTTCTTTCAATTTGATTTGATTTTGTTTTTTCTAATTTAATTTGCATCTGATTGACCGAAGAGTAAATGACCAGGCAGGATTCGAAGGGGCAAATTACAAAAACAAATTTGAGTGGAAAGTCTTTTGAGAATTTTTTCGTGCGATTTGTTTAATTTCAATTTCGAATTTGGGAGTTGATCAGCCTTGATGTAGCATGTTCATCGTGGGTCAACACCCCTGGTGGAGTCTGGGGTGATTCGTAGCCGCTTCGGCGACCACCGTCGAGGCGATAAAGACGCGAACCTCAACGACAAGCGACCGGAGTAATAGTCGCGCCCACGGCCACAGACCATAGCACATCGTACCTCGGCGGTGGCGCCTCAAAATAAATCGTGGCGGCCGCAAGCCCAGTTTTTCGGCCTGCTCGACCCGCCAACCACCACGAAAACCGAGCAAACGAGCTAAAAAACAGAGGATACGCTGGAGACCTCGATAGCTGCACCACCGTTGCTGTTCCGCACGCGGCGTATTAGGGCTCCCTCCGCCGACGCAAGACACAATGAGGGTGATAGCTACCTATCCTGCGCCACAAAAGAGAAATAAATGCTGGCGGCGGGCGCCCATGCGACAACGCTTCGCTCTCGTCTACGGTCGTCGCTGTTGGTCGGCTGGGCGTTGTGTGACGCGCTGCGTTATTCCAGGTTGTTTCGATTTCCTTTTTGTTTGACAACGAATGCGCCGTTTCTCGATAGGATACAAACATGTTTTTAAAAAAAATCAAATTATGATTCATTGGAAGTGAAATTTGATTTCCAAATTACGCTAATTAGCCTTCCCCGTTAATATGACCCCTTATACGTAGTAGAGCACACCTGGTTGTGATACTGCGGTGGTTTATGATCCTGGTGTACTGAGACTAGGGGCTTGTATTGTGTGAGGAAGGATTATTGACGGGCCTGGATGTGTTCCTGAGCTGGGTGGGCTGCCGTTCGAAGGCAGTCTACTATATCAAAATAAAAATAAACAATCAGCTGTGAGATCGACGATTTCGTCATAAATCCCCCCCCTTCGCAAGTTGTGCGTGATATTGTGATTGGGCGTACTACGGGTTGTGTGCGAACCCTTGAAGGGCGTATGTATCCCGCATTGAGTGGAACAAAATCTGACTGCTGTGGAACTCACGGAGTGTTCCATATGTTCGGATTTTCATCAGCTGCGAGATCGGGGGTTTATGGAATGGTTCAATCCGGACACATGACATGACGGCACATGACAAGGGCCGGCTACGATACACGAAACGACTCATATGAATGTGGGGTCCGTGACACAATGATGCCGTGTGTAACATGGAGTCCGCGACAGAATGGTACGACTCATGTGTGTATGGGGCCGTGATGACAACGACGAGGCTTGTTGATGCTATCTATATCAGATGGCTTACGCGTGATATGTACGACAGGCGGCTTTCTCATGTTATGCATGGCCGGTGAGCGTGATGAGAACGATACGGCCCGATGTCTGGGGCAGTCTGCAGTCCGCTATACAAGGTTCTCGCCCCAACCTCTCTTCTCCTCTTGGCGACAAGACGGCATGCCATGTACCCGCAAGAGATCAAATCGCCTCAGCAATGCATAAACGATCAGGCACCCATCATCAAAAGAGGAATCTTAGTATAGACAGTTTCTTACGACAGGCATGTACGTACTACGAGTACAGGCGTATTCTACTTTCTCTCAGCTTGATCGCGATGCTCGCTGGGGGATTTTTCCGTGAATCAATAGTGTCCCACACGATGTACGCGACGTCTGCGGGAGGGAGGGAGGGCAAGAAAAAGTTGAAGCGCCGTAAGAAAAGAGGGTTCTAGCACGAGGTATTGTTAGGGGAGATGATCCGGGGTGGGGGTTGGGACAGGAGTGGGACTGGGTGAAGGACCTTGAGAGGAGTCTTAAGGCGTTCGGCATCACGCTCGAAGGGCGGCGCGAGGCCGCAAAAAAGGTCGACAGATAGTTCAGACGGGCAGCGGAAGGGGGGAAGGTTCTTCATGAAGAAACGGCACAATGCTGAGGAGGAAACAACGGCAGAGCGACACAGGACGGTTGCAACCGCGACCCTAACCGTCGACGTCAATACACGTGGGCGGGAAGGGGGCAGGCAGTCTGCCGAACAGACTGACGCCCATCTTCATGATGCGTCCCCCCGTTGAGACCCCAGTAGTTAGCAAGGTGCCGCCCGGACACCCTTTACCATTCAATACGCCACAATGGCTACCTTTCGCTCGTCATCGCGCTTTTCCCTCTCTCTTTTTTCCTTTGTCCCTTTCTTTCTGTTTGTCCCTTTTTCTTTTTCTGCTTTCCTCTCCCATACCAGGTATTTATTTTGTCGATTTCCGTTCTTCCCGGTTCGCCTTTTTTCCCCTCTCGAGTTCGACCCCCATTTGTTTCATCCCGCTTTTTTTCTCGGGGAGTATTATACTGTCTCCCCGGTTTCTGTTGCGACTCGTACAGTGTATCATATGTACCTGATAAGTACGTCTGCTGATCTCGAACATCTTATGTTTGCCTGCGGTATACGATGTGCTTCTGTGACCTTTTTCCGCTTTTTATTTTTCCTTCTGAGGTAATACTAATAACCCGCTCTATAGTTACTGGAGCCTGTCCTGTGACGACGGACTGCATTGTGGCGATGCTTAGTGTGAGAGCAACAGCTTTAAATCTTACGCATTATTTTTACTGCGTTCGTCAAGCAACAATGTGTAGCATGATGAACTTCAACGTTGATCACTAACAAGCACTCCGAACGAAGAAAACGATGGAATCAAAAGGAGCACTATGTACAAAGTCTAACACATTTCTGTGCCTACTCCCGGCTTGAGCTCTATCTACTACAATTGATGTCTTTTCTCATCCTTCAAATAACTCATTCCTAGTTTCCATTCCAAATCTTAAGCTCTATCCCCGCGCCATCGGTGTGGGTCTGTCATCCCCCCCCCCCCTGCTCCTTTCCATGGTCATACGACTACGGCCATGCATGATAATGAGTACACCCCCCCCCCCCCCCCCCTGCTCCGTCTTGCTTCCTGGCGGCCCCTAAGTTGGAGCTTGAGGCGCGACACCCTCAACGAAATGGCGACCTGTGTAGTCACCGAGATCATTTGAAGTAGGCGTTCCTTCACCACCCCCTTCCTAGCCATCGCCCAACCCCCTATTATATACCCGGTATATATAGGTTGGGTTGGCATCGGTTGGCGACGACGCTGTAAACACGTCTCTCACTGCGTGAGCTAGACAGTCAGGGTATCGTTTTTTTTGTTTTTTTGTTTTTGGCGGTTACCACGGCTGGCGGTCAAGTTACATCCTTTTTGTGCGAGGAGAACCTTCCCTCCGCACAAGGGGGGTGATCGTATCACGTAGTGTGTATATGGTGAGGCACCCACGAGTCAGTTACCATTGCTGTCTCTGGGAGTGGCCACATCAGAAATTAAATCAATTCATTGATGCTGTCATTCATTTGCAAGAAAATCCGCCTCAGAAGTGGTTCTTAGCAGGATGCAGCTCACCCTTCATGCGACTCGCCCAACACCACACGGCGCTTCGCGCTTGATGCAAGCAATGTCTGCCTGGTCGGTGAAAACCCGACATGTTTCGTGCCGGCATTGTAGGGATGCGAGGATCTACGGTCATACGACTACGCCCATACATGATAATCAGTACCCCCCCCCCCCCCCCCCCCCCCCCCCCCCCCCCCCCCCCCCCCCCCCGCCTTTCCTAACCATGGCTCCTGCACCCCTCCTCTCACGACGCTAGCTGCTAGCTGGACAATAATGACAATGTATGTAACTAGTACTACTGTTCTTCCAGATATCACATACATATGATATGATTCCAGGTTTACTGCTGTAGCCCGTCAAGACGTGTGCGAACGTGCCCTGATATACCCAAATGAACACGAACCATTGCCACGGATCGCCTAATATTTCCACCAGCTACATACCGACCGGAGCACAACACGAAAAACACAAGTGAGGTGATATTGGGTTTCAGTAGTATTCGGAGGCGGTACATAGCCGGGGATGTAGCAAAGAAAGGTCAGCCTCTCATGCCAGGATGTACCTGACATGGAGACTGACTCTGGCCTGCTGTGGTAAGAGAACTAACTGACGTACGTATGAGTGAGTACTATGAGTAAGACTGCTGTTGGACTGACTTTTCTGTGATAGCAAAGACTGTTGCTGTAGAAAATAGTACTAGTAGCAGTAGGACAGATTACTAGGAGACTAGTCGAGTACGTAACCAATAGCAGAGAGGGTTTCCCGAGAGAGTGACAGTCTAGAGAGGATGTCGGTAGTCAGGTTGTCGATCATTGGCCGGTAGCAGATACAGAGACGAGTAATATAGATCAGAGTATGAGCAAGGTAATGACTCTTGTAGATGAATACTTTGAAGCAGTTAGGTAGAACTACCGACAGGAAGGACCAACTGTGGTTGCCCATTCCTGTTCAGTCCACTTCTTGCCTCTCATCGCGCTGAGTTTAATACACGAAAACTTCTTCTTCTTCCTTTTCTTTCTCCTTGACCTGGACCACTGCGTCTCTGCCTGTTCGAACAATTATCTAAAACTCTGGAAGCTACCCTTCCAGTCTAAGCGTGTGACAGTTTCAACAACTGTTATCCTTTCAGTGGCGTCGTCCGGCTTTAGGACTTGGCAGAGCTAGCGTTCGACCGGAGAAGTAAGAAAAAAAAACGTACCAGTATGTCATCGTACGAACCCAGCACGAAATCTGGAGGGAGGAAAGAAGACTCAGGACTCAAGCCCGTGGCCACGCCTAGGCGCTCCGCCAGGGTTAGCAAAGCGAAGGGCCCCGAAGTAGTATCCGATAGTGCTGGCAAAGGCCAAGCACCGGACGAGGTATCCGATAGTGCGGGCAAGGTCCAAGCACCGGACGTGGGGGGGGGGCACACTGCTGCTGTAGCAGCTGACACGACGCTGATAGTCAAGAATGAGCCGAAGGCGGAGAGACTCGCACGCCACCTAACTGGCAATGCACCCTCACTCTCCCCGAGTGGAAGGAATGCAAAACTGCCCAAAAAGGAAGGCATGAGACCTGGAAAGGATCAGGAACGGCCCAAGAAGGAGGACGGCATCGGTGACGAGTTGCAAGGTGAAGTAGTGCGCCGCGGCGCAAAGATCCTGGCGCCTGGTATTGACATGCGCCCCAATGTGAGCGACACGGAAGAGGGTGAAGATCGCATTACCCCAACCCCGCCCAGCCCTTCCTATGCTGAAATCGCGCGCAAGTCCAAAGGAAAGGGTAAAGACCATGACGGAGGAGGCAAGGGCCCGGCGCCCAAAGCTCCGATCGTTCAGTCATTCCGCGAGCAGCAGGCGGCAGATACAAAGGAGGTACGTCAGAACCTGGTAGAAACACTAAAGTCTCTTTTAGAGGATGTGACGTATGACGAGAAATGTTCCATCTTGGGAATTGCCCCGCTAGATTCAGGACGTTGTGTAGAGACAGCTGCTGGTCCGGGGGGAGCCATAGTTCCCACAGGCAAGCTCATCCCAGTCATGAATACACCGGCTGTCCCTTTCCGCTCCTCGCTTTACCGCGAGGACGAAAAACTCGCACGCCAGCTCCAAGACGAGGAGAATGAAATGGTAGCGAGAGAAGACGAAATTCTGGAAAAAGATGCGGAGTTTGCGGCATCCCTCTCTGAGGGTGACTAGTTAACCACTGACCAGAAAGATAACGTGCCCGACATCAGACACCATCAGATCAAAAGCCCTAAGTACCGACCGGGAGAGTGGGGAACGAGATTTGCAGCATTGACGCTGGATGACACCCTCAACACCCCACCCTCGTGACCGCTTGACACTGAACAGGAACGAGACCGAGCTTCGGTAAGAGACGCGGAAGCAAAATACCGCCGAGCCGGTGAATCCTTCGCAGAACTAGGAAAACAGGGAGAGGCGGCGAAATCGCGACAGGTGGCAGCAGCAGAGAGAGCGGCTGAGAGTCAGTGGAAACACCAAGTGGCCGTCTCGGAGCTGAACCGTGTCAGAGAAGAAAGGGCACGGATGCTGAGGGAGAAGGAGGACGACATAAGAGCTGCAGAGATGGAGGTACAGAAAAAGCAGCAGGACGTACAGAGCTCAACATCCACCTTGCGCAAGGGAAGAGTAGCGGCAGAGGCGATAGCGGATGCAATGAAAGTAACGAGGGCTTTAAGAGAGAAAATAGGGAAATATATTTTAAAAGGAGCGGCTCGAACTCCTCTGGAACAGAGCCCACCACCGCCACATGACCCCGCCAAACCTACCCTAAAAGCCGTAAATCAGCGGGTGGTAGATCGGACGGGAATGATTCCGCAGAAGGTTGCGGGACCCACGCTGACCAAGGGCAATGAGCAAGAGAAATCAGAGAAAGACAGAAAGCTGGGGGAATTTGGGGAAATGTCCGCAAAATACCCTCACATGTCGGCCGAATTCTTGTTGGCATTCCAACGGGAGCAACACAACCCACAGCAACAAGAACCCACTATACGCGCCAACGCTCACAGTCCAAGACCCCATCGCGGAAGGAGTAACCTCTACGAAGGTGCACGACCTAATCAAAACCAAGTATGGAGGGATAGTCGAGGAAGCAGCGATGGCAGCGGAAGGAGCCGGAGCCGGGGTGGTGGTAACGCTCCGGACCGTGGCGGGAGAGGCGGGAAGGGCGGTTACGGTGACTGGGCCGGAGGTTGGAGTGAGGGGAATGGTGGCGGCAACCGAGGTGGCAACGGCGGGGGCTGGAGACCGAGTTATGGAGGCGGAGGAGGCGACTGGAATGCGGGTTATGGGGGTGGTAACAACGGAGGTGGTGGAGGCGACAGGAATGCGGGGTATGGTGGTGGTAACAATGGAGGTGGGGGAGGCGATTGGAATGGGGGAGACGGAACTGGCGGAGGACGAGGAGGTTACAACGACAACCATAATTTTCAAGGTCGTGGAAGGACTCGCAGGGGCCGAGGAGGAGGGACCAGTGAGAGCCCGAGGTCCACCAACAGGTATGAGTCTGTATCAGATGACGGCTCTGAATTCCCAGATGCTGCCCAGATTTCAATGACAAAGGTTGTTACAAATGAGGCAGTAGTAGATGCAGCCAGAACCCAAAATCAGACTGCTTCAAAAAGCATTAGAAAGCAGAAAACACCAAAGGTTAGTCAAACTATTAACGCGATTGGAGATGGTCACAGAGATGGTCAGCATGGGAGTATACAAATACAGAGTATCCAACGCGCAATGGCAAGGTTAGACACCGGGGTGTTGATTGCCGTTCCACCCATTCCGTTTGCGTCGAACCACGACGTCTCAGACTTGGTACATTTTACATCCGCACTGAGAAATGCTGTTGAGAGCGTACGAGTAGTCTGTGACGACGCTCATAACGTAGAATGGACCAGAGGTTGGGAACGCGTCTTAGAAAGGCACATCCTCCGTTCGGTGCGCTCGACATCCCTGCAGGCACCGGTGATGAAGACTCTAGGGAACAACGCTTCTGTACAAGGGGCCAAATTACTGGACGATGGCACCAGTGGGAAGGAAGCATTCGACGTAATCCTCAGGATATTGTGTAGGGGATTAAGCAAGGCATCCCCAGCTGCAGTAATGCAAACGTTACATAATTTCGTAGTGGAGCCTGGGACACCTTTTTCAGAGTACAACGCCGAGTTGAGGCTTTTATTAGCGAACGTAAGGTGTGTGGGTCCGGTCGCCCCGGAGAACGGTACTTTACCAATAGCAATATAAACGAGCATTGACGACCAGTACGCACCCCTGAGTGCACAGATCTTTGCGGGTAGAAATATGAGCACGGTACCGTTTGACGACGTGGATGAAATGATGAGAGCTTTGGATGACCTTTCATTAAACCAGTCGGTGGCAAGTGCGTCATCTAGGAGAAATGGAGGAAGTACGCCAATGATAACGAGGTCAATAACGTACGCAAAAGCCTTCCATAGTCAGAGGTTTGGAGGAGTCATGTCCATAGATCAGAGAGAGGCTGATTGTCAAGATGAGAATATGGAATTTGAGAAGGTTTATGCGATATTACAGAGCCGAGGGGGCTTCGGCAAAAGTAATAAAGAACCTGCATTCTATATCAGAGATGATTCGAGGGAAGCCAAAGATGCTGCATGCCGAGCCTTTGGTCCGAGATGTTTAAATTGTGCGGAAGATACACATTTTGCAAGAGACTGTCCTGCCGCATATATGAATCGATCCCAAATTATAAACCCTGAAATAGGAGAAGGTACACCGGAAGAGGTAAGGAGGCGTTGGCGAAGGTGGCAACAGTGGTTGTGTCAATGGCATGCAAACCGCAGAGAGGCCCGCGAAAGAGGAGAAATCTGAAGCTGCAACGGTAAGGAGGAGGTCGACTTGCCGGTAGCATCGCGGCCCCCGTTTCTTGTTTCTTTTCCACACACAGATCAAGGAGCGTCCGGAAGAGGGAGTCCGGAGAAAGAGGGGGGGGGCTCACAGCATCATCGAATGCAAGGCAGGTTACGACAGGAGCCGCGGTGCATAACGCGAAGCCAAGTCAAGGGGTAGGATACAATCTACCTATTAACGGTAAGAGTGGAGGCGTAGTTGGTTGTCGTCTTTCTGGAGAGAGCGGAAGTAATTACCCCGACGTCCGATCGTGCGCTTCCACCCTAGTACCACCGCTCTGCACAAGCTCCGTCACTGTTAGTAGTGGGCTAGCGGGCGGGCTTGGCCGTCCGGACGGCGTAAGGATACGGTGTAAGCTACCGAGAAAAACGCCAATTCGAAGCAACGTTAATTCATTGAGTGTGTTGGTTCAGAGTCATACCAAATATGAGTCAATGTCTGCTGTCAACAGGGCGAAGGGCACGCCTGCTTCAAATGTACAGTTGAAGAGAGAGATACCCCCCACCGATAACAGTTTTAGAGCCCGGGGAGGAGAGAATAGGGGAACGACGCCTTGTCTACCCAGCAAAGCCCGCGAGTTTTCCCCGCCAGTAGAAGAGAAAAACTCATGGACTGGTAACGTGGTAAGTGGAAACACAGAAAGGAGTGAACGACGCTTGCGAGCGAAATATAGTACGGAAGTAGATATAATGCCAACCATATTTGAGCGACAGTCGGCAAAGCGACCGGAACAAAATGTTGATGTATCCAGCATGACCTCAAATACACCGAGCATTGATAGAAGTAGCAGCGTTCCGGGGGGAGAATTTTCGAGCAAGCCAGGAATGCCAGACAGCATATATGCACTCGAACCCAAGCAAAACCTGACTAGTGAAACGCTACCCAACGTTTTCCCACTGTGCCAGGAGGAGATCGAGAGTGGGGAACGAGCAGATTACCTGCCAGAATTTACGCGTGCCGTGGGAGGAGAGGTGACGTTGGACAAAAGACGTCATACAACACGAGCTCAGAGTTTTGGAGGATCCAAAGCTACGCGTACACAAAACTGCACCGTACTGCTGGACACTGGGAGCCCATCTTCTTTCATCCAACGCAAGGTATGGCAACATATGTTGAGATGTGGGGCAGCTTCTAGAAATGGGTTAACAGAAATACCAGAAAGAAAATGGGGAGGATTTCAGGGTATACCTTTAACCACAAACAACAGAGTACGATTGAACATTCAGATGGGAGGAGAAAAGGGGATATCCTCAGAGAATGGGAGAGCACAGACAGTTTACTTGGTGGTATATGCACACGTTGTACCAGATGAGGCGATGACTCGTGCAGTACTTTTAGGACGGGATGGTTGGGCGGAATTTCCAACCAGAAAATACGTTGACATAAACGACAAAGAAACAAGGGTGACGTTTACAGTACGGGAGAGTGGGACCGTTGAAAAAACACAAAGGTATTCTGATTGGGTCAACAGCACAGTAGGACTGGTAGAAACTAGCACCAAGGGAGTGGTGGTTGCACGTTTTTCTTTAAAGCGATGTACACTTCCGAACGGGATGGCATGGGTTAAAGTCGATATCACTAATACAGACGGTACAGCGGCGTCCGAAGGCATGTATTATATACGATTTAACATAGGCTGGTTGCCCCGGGAAGCTATAGTAGAGGCCGGTACCTCTGAAATCCCGCTACGACACACGGGACATCAACCACACGTAATGATGCCAGACATGAAATTGGGAGTAGGGGGTGCACCTTTAGGCAAGAGTGATTTGACAAAAGCACAGCTAATACCCACCCTGTCTGGAGAGATTAATGCAGTAGAAGCTGCAGAAACGAAAAAACCTCGGGAAATCCCGCAAGAAGTTTTGGATAGTTTAGATGACGATCAGCGTGCAGCTTTTGTAAAATTGTGGCAAAGGGTACCACCACATTTACACGAAATAAATTTCGATTTCGAAAAATATTTGTGGAAAGTAGCAGATATTGACGCTCTGGCAGAATTGCTGTGTAGTTACGAACATCGCTTTTCGCACCACAGCACTGATCTAGGACATGTCACAGTAGACCCGTTCCGCATTATACTGAAAAGCGATGCGAGACCAGTCAAACAGAGACCATACCGTCACTCTCCAGTACTGACAGCAAAAGTCCAAACAGAGATCGATAAATCGGTGTTAGCAGGAATATTGCGCAGATCATATTCCAATTGTTCGAGCCCCTTGGTGGTGATCGCGAAATCGGACGGCAGAATCAGGATCACACGTAACTACAAGAGGGTAAACGCGCAGTCTGTCATACCAGTTTTGCCGTTGCCAACGGTTGACGACTTGTTAGCTGACTTAGGAGGAGCTCATGTTTTTAGTACGATGGATTTGGTGAGCGGATGTTTCCAGTGTTCAATACATGAAGACTCTATTCCCTTGACAGCAGTGTGCACGCAATCAGGAAATTGGGAATGGACGGTCATGCCGATGGGCCTAGCATCGAGCCCAGGGTGGTTCCAGTCAATCATGCTCCGCGTATGCGAGGGGTTGGAGCGAGTGCGGTTATTTATTGACGATATAGTCTGTTTCTCGAAAAACGGAGAAGAGCATGTCAAAGATCTACGGAATTTCTTTGAACGACTCACCATCTTCAATTTGAAACTAGCACCAAAGAAAGCACACCTAGGGGTAAAGGTAGTGACATTTTTGGGCCACAGAGTAACAGCTGAGGGGATAGCACCGGATCATGGAAAAAGTAGAAGCATTATGGAAGATGCCGATGCCCACAAATGCTAGCCAGCTGCGCTCACTCATGGGAGGGGTAGGGTATTACAGGAAGTTTCTACCTAAAATGACCGCGGTCACAAAGACACTGAAGTCATTGCTGAAGAAGGGGGTAAAGTTTGAATTCACTCTGGAACATACGCAAATAGTGCAGGACCTTTTATCGCAACTAGCGAGTCCTAAGGTACTGGCGTTTCCCGATTTTGCAGCAGCAATTTCCGGTGACCGGCCGTTTCAGTTGAGTACAGACGCGTCTGCGGACGGGTTAGGTGCAGTGATGGAGCAAGACCAGAGCGACGGTACGACTCGCCCGATTAGTTTTTTGAGCAGATCGACGCTCCCAAACGAGAAAAACTGGAGCACCACCGAGCTTGAATGTGCAGCTATCGTGTGGGCAGTCAAGAAAAATCGGCAGTTGTTTTACGGTATACCATTCATAGTCATACGCGATCATCAGCCTCTTAAAAACCTCGAGAGCTTGGCCACGAAAGTTGACCGCGTACAGAGATGGTTTGATTATCTAAGCGCATACAGCTATAAACTGGTATATAGACCGGGAAAATTGAATGGAAACGCAGACCTTATGTCTCGGTTGCCATTGCCTGCAACAGAGGAAGAAACCTGTGATAACCTACGTCTGACTGACCCTACGGATGTGGACGTTTACTTTATAGGCGCCAGTGGAATACAGCCGAGTTTGGGAAGGAGGGGCATTAGCCTGGGTGGGCTGGAGTGTCGAACCGAGGGAAGGAGGGGCATCAGCCTGGGTGGGCTGGAATGTCAAACAACTGGAGGGAGGGGCATCAGCTTGGGTGGGCTGGAGTGTCGTACCGACAACAGTTTTGAGGTGGGAGATAATGAGACAGAGATTGAGCACAAAATTGCGCCGCGAACAACGGATGAGCAAGCTCAGCTATCCTGGCAGTTGATGCAGCAAGGCAGAAAACGAGAATCGTACCAGCCGAGACAAAATGGAAGTCCGCGAGAGTATGTTATACGTGATGACGGCCCGTTAAGTGAACCTGACGAGAGTAAGGTATTCAGCGGTCAGCTAGAACCCGGTTTAGTGTTACATGCATGTCCGATGACCAAGGAGGGGAGGGAATTGTTGGGCCCAGGTTCGATACAGGATGTGGCAGTAATAGACATAGACAGGGGAGGTAGCAACGATGGTGCAGCGGCAGGCACAGGACAGGAAAATAATGCAGCAGAACCATCGGAACTTGCAGATGAGGAACTAGACAGCGAAGCAGCGTGCGCTTTCGGGGAAACGTTGTGTCAGAAACCCGCGAAAGACTGGGCGGTTGTCCAACAAACGGATTATACTGCTAAGACAGCAATGACGTGCATAGAAAATGAAACGCCATGCAATGATATAACCGAGGAAGGGTTAGGTCCGGGGATAGACGTAGTAGAGTTGAAACGGTTAGTATCGCAAGGGGAATTGATGGAGCTTCCGACCTCTGAAACGTTACTGGTCCGTCGCCCGTCGCGTGCCCCTGATGATCGCCCTAACCGAAACCCAGGACAGTATGAGAGGCTGCTGGGAGATGAGCCGGTGAGGACCTATGTACCGCTGCTGCTTAGACCGTGGGTGATAGACTGTGCGCACAAGGAGGCAGTATACTTGGGAGAGAAGGTGACGCTTGGGTTACTACAGCGATTTTATTGGTGGATCGGAATGGCAGAGAGCGTAAAGTGGTGGATAAGAAGATGCTACACATGTCAAGCCAGGAAGAGCACCAGGCAAACTGTACGTTGGCCTCTGATATCATTGCCATTACCCAGTAAACCCGGACAGATGGTATCGTCTGATCTACTAGGACCCCTACCGGTAACGGCGAAGGGAAACGAGTACGTCTTTCTGGTAGTAGATTTATTCAGCAGACACGCCGAGGCGTACGCCATATCAAAGGGAGAAAAAAACACTGAAGGTTGTGCGGCCAGGTTGGTTCACGATTACATTCCAAGGTGGGGATGCCCGCATACTTTTTTGTCAGATCGTGGTGCGGAATTTGTGTCAGTAGTGTGCGGGGCGGTATTCAAGATGCTAGGCTCAATAAAAAATTATACGAGTTCCTATCACCCCCAGACGAACGGAATGGTAGAAAGGCTCAACCATACTTTATGTCAGATGCTGTCTTATCTAATAGCCGATGATCAAAAGAATTGGGACGAGATGTTTTTGCACGCAATAGCAGCACACAATAATAACGTGAGCAGAGGAACAGCATTGGCACCTAATGAAGTACACATAGGTCGGTACCCGAGGTTGCCGATGACTATATTAGAAGGTAGTGGCGTGAAGGGACACCAGAGCGCTAAAAGAGATCAGCTGGATTATCTGGAGTTGATGAGAGACAGGCAAGTGCGAGCGTATAGATTAATCCGAGAAGAAGACCGGTTAATAAAAGCGAAGCACGAAGCCAACAATGATAAAATTGATGCAGCAATGAACAATCGAACGAAATTTTAACTCGGAGATTGGGCGTGGGTTTACGATGATCACAGCACTATAACGGGTGGTGGAAAACACGTGCACAAACCAGCTGAGGGCAGCTCAGCCAGAAAATCGTTTGCACTAATAAGTAAACTGGCACACTGTTGGACGGGGCCTTATAAGGTGTTATGTGTGGGGCCAGGGAAGATGAATGATGGCAGGGAAGTTGGACCCAAACTAGTACTGTTAGAAATTCGGAAGGACGAGCCAGGCCGGGGGATAAATGCAAGAGTGTCAGTACACCGGTGCAAGAAATGGTATAATCCTCACGAAGGGGCGACCCCGCCGAGATTTTTACCGTGGTCCATGAGCAATTACGTGCTGAATAAATACTCGGAAGTTTCACCCCCGTTCCATCTAACAACGGACGATGTGACTGCTGAACTAGATACTCACCGCGTAACGCCCCGCACGTTAAACAAAACATCGACTGACGAGAGGGCTAGGTGGTAAAATAGCAGTGCAATATTATACGTACTGGGTTGGACTGGAACGACCCACGTGGGAGCACGAGGAGGAATTGAAGCAATATGGTAATTGCGTAGTAAAATATTGGGCGGGCGAACCCGTCCAAGTCAAGGGGGAAAATGCAAAATATCGTCGATACAGAGTGGAGGTAGCTAGACGAGCTATCGCACGTGAAAAGGGAGAAAGACACGTGCCGACAGGATATTTTGTTTGCTGTGATACCAGAGAAAGGCCAAAATTGTATACACCTGAAATCATTGGGTCGTACATATATTTCAAAATGGCGCAAACAGGTTGGCAGCTGGCGAGGGTGGTGGGGGTAGCGGAGGACGCAGAGAACAAGATGCTCCCGCATACCATAAAAATGTTGGATCTGGGAAAGCAATACAACGTGCGGCTATCTCAGGAGACGTTGACAACGGTAAGCGAGGAGCGAGGATCGTGGTGCTGGCATGTACACCAGAGGACTCGGAGTGTCAAGAACTATGCTCCATCTATGGAATAGATAGGACGCGAGGAGTATAATGTAATAGGCCAGGGGGGGGACGGCAACTTCAGTACGGAACGTACAGCCAGGTGGTTGCGGGATAAAAAGGGGGGGGACGGCAACTTCAGTACGGAACGTACAGCCAGGTGGTTGCGGTATAAAAAGTAAGGGGTGGCAACTTCAGTACGGGAAGTACAGCCGGGAGGTTGTGGTAGAGTAAAAATACTTGGAGGAGTATATAGTTGAAACCAGAGTACAACAATTACGGTACGTACAAAATAGGTTTATATTTTGTGATACGAGAATTGTAGGTCGTAGGTTTTAATTTTTTTTCAGGGTCTGACACTGCTGTTGACTTGGTATGTTTTTTTTTCTCGGGTCTGACTAATACTATTGACTTGGTATTTTTTTTTTTTCATGCGAGCAATATCACATATTGATGTTTTTTGTTCCACTGCACGCCCTCTAAGTTGGCGACAGGGGACCAGGATGGGTTATTGAGGTGATATTGGGTTTCAGTAGTATTCGGAGGCGGTACATAGCCGGGGATGTAGCAAAGAAAGGTCAGCCTCTCATGCCAGGATGTACCTGACATGGAGACTGACTCTGGCCTGCTGTGGTAAGAGAACTAACTGACGTACGTGTGAGTGAGTACTATGAGTAAGACTGCTGTTGGACTGACTATTCTGTGATAGCAAAGACTGTTGCTGTAGAAAATAGTACTAGTAGCAGTAGGACAGATTACTTGGAGACTAGTCGAGTACGTAACCAATAGCAGAGAGTGTTTCCTGAGAGAGTGACAGTCGAGAGAGGATGTCGGTAGTCAGGTTGTCGATCATTGGCCGGTAACAGACACAGAGACGAGTAATATAGATCAGAGTATGAGCAAGGTAATGACTCTTGTAGATGAATACTTTGAAGCAGTTAGGTAGAACTACCGACAGGAAGGACCAACTGTGGTTGCCCCTTCCTGTTCAGTCCACTTCTTGCCTCTCATCGCGCTGAGTTTAATAAACGAAAACTTCTTCTTCTTCTTTCTCCTTGACCTGGACCACTGCGTCTCTGCCTGTTCGAACTATCATCTAAACTCTAGAAGCTACCCTTCCAGTCTAAGAGTGTGACAGTTTCAATAACTGTTATCCTTTCAGCATATCGACGGAGTTCCGTAGTTCCCAAAGGCATTCGCTGAAAAATGAAACTGCCTTGACACGACGATATCAATCCCAATTCAAAATTGATGATTTAATATCTTTTAACAAGGAATTACGTACATGACTGCATATTTTGTTTGTTTGTTTTTTTTTTTTTTTTTTCTTCATCACTTTTACTTTCCAGCCCACTCGTAGGAGGTTTTACCCTCAACGATCTTCTGGACAAGCCGTGGTCACAGGTGTCGTCCCTTCTGCCCCCCGGTACGTGCCTTTGTTTTTTGTCGCGCATAGGGTTCAGCATTCCCACTGCTCGTCGATTTTCATCGAATGTAGCCAACACACGCTTTCGCGCTTTCCGCTTATCAGTTTCTTATGAAAGAAAAGTCCCTATGAGCATGCACTCGGCGAGACTTGAACCCCCGAAATTGATCTTGACAGGCACGCGGACCACCTACCAAGCCACCGGGGACGCATATACCTGGTATAGAATACGCGCGATCGGCTTATTATAACGCTTGTAAAAGTCAGTATAGACGAGACATCTTACGCAGCTTGCAGAGTTGACTATCAATTACTTTATCAGTCGAACTCACAGCTGACGTATTTCATAATTTTATAAAACCTACACGAAAGAGCTCACATCCAAGCAGAGTAACAGCGGCCGCTCTACCACTTCGTATGCCCAACCAGCTCGGACGCAACGTTTGGTTGATTTGCGCGCGGAAGACTATGACTGTTCTATCGTTAGTTTAGATGCTGTAGTTTTGAACGACTCTACTGCTGAGAGTTGTGACCACTCTTGACTGACGCCGGTGGTACCGTTGAGCACTGTTGTATAGGCACTTACTTCGTGGATGCACATCCTGGATTTTTTCATGTCAATTCCGTGGCAGGGCCGTGGCAGTGCCATTACTAACGTTCATGAGCGTGTTCATAAACGTTTATCGGTATTCGTGAGCGTTCATGGCCCGGCCTTGATACTGTCCTAGCACTGCCATGGCGCCGCTATATATATGTGACCGCCAAGACACTGCCGGGGTATGAACTGCCACACAATGCCAGGGCACTGCCACAGGACTGCAATCACTGCCATATGGGACTGCCATGAGAATGCCATACGTAGGGTTACCATGAAGCTTCCATGGGCATGCTATGGGACTGGCGAGAATTTGCCATGGAACCTCGTGGAATTCCATGGCAATATCATGGAGATTACTGCTGTACGAGTACATGGGACCCCATAGAACCGCATGGAATCCCATGTAGCCATGATACTTTCTCAGCACTTCGTGCACTTTATGGCAGTCTCATGACAGTCTCATGGCAGTCCCATGGCAGCCCTCATGGTGCAGCAGTAGTTTTCCTAAAAAGCTGCCATGAAACTGTCAGCAGAGTCATCTCCATGAACGTTCATAAATCACTTACCAGACACCAGGTATCGCTCATGAAAATGCAGTACCAGGTACAGTAGAAGCGTGATGGAAGCCAAGGAAAAAAAAATACACGAAGGCACATAAAGGCGTATGTGATGTGCCACGAAAGCCCCATGATACCATGAAAGCCCAAAGTGCCCAAACGCCGCCAGGGAAGTGTGATGAATACCCACGAAGAAATAATACACCATAGCAGTCCGCCGGACGTGTGGCATGTGAAAGCCCATGAATTCCTATGAACTGCCGTAGAAGCTGCCGTGGGCGTACAATAAGGAAAATACTATTACCATGGTTGCAACGCTACATCACCAACGCACATTTGGTACCAGAGGTATACGTACATGAAAAATCGGTTACTGCCGGTGGACGTGCCGGCACACGGTACCTCCCCCCCCAGCTAACTGTCACTACGAGTACTGTAAATTCTAAAGCAGTAACCCCCGCACCCCAGATCTCCATTTATCGTGACATAGCCAGCGAATCAAAATATGCTTCTTTGCTGTATCGAACATTGTCGAAACGTCACACTCTGGTAGCCACTCATGCCAGGAGCAAGGCTTACTACTGTACCTCGCACGTCAGAACCGCCCGGCCTTTGCAACAGATCCTCATTACGTTTTTCTGCGTCGAAAAAAGCTCCCTCCTAACTCAGAACCGGTCCGTACATATTTCGCAGCAGGTCAAAGCAAATATATGGCTGCACAATTATTTTGTTGTCCCTTTCCTTTCTCGCGACATTTGCTATCCTAAGGTATCCGTTCGTCGAGCGCCAGCGTTGCCAAAATGCTGGTATCTGCTGTTGGAGTCGCCTTAACAATTACATGTACATACCGGGCCTATAAATTTGCTTCCGCGAACGAAGTTGGATGCTGTTACAGGTAGACTAGAACTGACCCGCCGTTGGTTGCGTTTGATCAACCACAAGCGACCCATGGGCTACCCATGGACTCCATGAGCGACCCATGGACGACACGTTGGCTAACCCTCATGGACTCCATGAGCGAACCATGGACGACACGTTGGCTAGCCCTGGGACCCATGGGAAGCCCATGTGCTACCCTTGTGCTACCCATGGGCCACCCATGGGCTACCACTACTGTAGAGCCTCATGGGCAATGGGCGACCCATGGACTATCTATGGGCTATCCGTGAGCCATCACGGAAAATCCATTGTCTGGGCACGGGCTGTAAAATCCATGGGCTACCCATGGGTTACCCAAGGACCATCATTGGACGTCCATAGGCTTCTCATGGGCGACCCATGGTCCACCGCTAGAACATCAAGGGCAACCCATCGTCTACCCGACCCGTGGGCCACCCATGTCCACATATGAGCCACCCATGCACTAACCATCAAGTACCCATGGCTACACAAGGGTACGCATGGGCTGCCCATGCGCTACCCATGGGTCAAGCCAGGGCCAACCACCGGCAGTCTAAGTCTTACCCATGGGCAACCCATAGGCTACCCATGAGTTATCCATGGACAACCTATGAGCCAACACTAAACATAGACGACTCACAGGAAACCACGAAAGCTTCATGGGCTACTCATGCGCTACCCACGAGCGACCCATGAGCCATGCGCGACTCATGAACAACCCACGGGCTACCCACGGGCTACCCACGGGCTACCCATGGACATCCTATTGGAAGCCCATAGACTACCTATTGGCGGCCAGTGGCCTCTCACCGCCCTACTCACTGACGAGCCATGACTTACTCAAGCCCCACCCATGGAAGACCCATCGAAACTTCATGAGTCACTACTTACACCTCATGGGATATCCATAGGCTACCCATGGACCACCCATGGGACGTGCCTGAGCCATGGACAGCCCATGGGCTACCCATGGACTACCTATGGGCTACCTGCGGGTTACCCACGAGAGACCCATGGGCCACCCATGGGAAACCCATAGATTGCCCATGGCTACGCATGGGCTACCCTTGCGTTATCCGTGGCCTCCTCATGGGCTACCCACCGGCGACCCAGGACTTCTCCATGGTCACCCCATGGCCGACCCACAGGCGACCCATAACTTATTCCTGGGCTTCCCATGGGCGACCCATCGACCCATGGCTTACCCATGAGTGACCTATGGACGACCCACGCACGACCCATGGGCCACCACTCAAACATCATGGGCTACCCATGCACTACCCATGGGAGACCATGGACCATGCGTGACCCATGGGCTACTCATGGGAAAACGTTAAGCAACCCATGGGCTACCCATCGGCGACCAACGGCCTCCCCACCACCTTCGCACCATCTCCCCGTGGGTGACCTACGGGCGCCCCATGGTTTGCCCATGGCCTACGCATGGGCGACCCATGGGAACCTGTGGGCCGCCACTAAAATCTCATGGGCTACCCAACAGGCTACCCATGCGTGTCCCGTGGGATATGCGCGTCCCATGGACGACCTATGGGCTATCCAGCGGGCTACCCACGGGCTAACCATGGGCTCACCTCGAGATACATATGGGTGACCCGTTGGCGACCAATGGGCGACCATTAAAGCCTCGTGGGCTACACGGGGGCGACCATGGTTTACTCATGGGCCACCGCTACAACCTCATGGGCTACCTATGGACGACCCATGGGTAAGATATGCATTTCAACGATAGACCTACGCACACCCTGGATGCGCTACCCATGGATGACCCATGACCGATCCATGAGCAACGCATGTGGACTACTCACAAGTGACCCATGGGCGACAAATGGACCACTACGCAGACCCTATGGTGTGCATGTTAGCGACTTATGAGGAACTCATGGTCTACCCATGGTCTACCCACGGTCTACCCATGAGCTATCGCGGGCTACACATGGGTTACCCATGGGCGACACATGGACCGCCACTAGAGTTTCGTGGGCTACACATGGGCGACTCATGGGCGACCCATGGGCCTCTACAAAATATCATGGGCTGCCCAATGGTGACCCATGGATCAGGCACATATGGTTTCCAAAGGGGAACCTATGCACGACCCATGACCTACCCACGGCCCACGGCCAACCCATGCCCGACGCATGGCCGACTCACGGACAACCCATCTGGGCGACCCATGCGTAAACCACGGGCGACCCATGGGCTATACCCTCGCTCGATTCATTAACCCGTGAGTGAAGCATGGAACCCATGGGCTACGTTACAACACGGAAGAAAGCACACCCTTTCTACTAGCGCACCCCTCCACATGAGCACAGCCGGTGATACATGTTTTAGTTCGTTTCCGACCGTCACTTTGTCACCGGGGGTACGTTGAAGACCACAACCCCTACGGCGGTGCGCCTGAAAACAGCATCAAGCTCCAAAATCATCGTACCACCTGATGGATACCATTCACTCACAACACGCACCGGCATGAGCACCAACATAGACGCAATGGCTGCGCTTCGTCAAAGTAGGCGGAACGAGTTTGCGGCCCCGACCTCGTCGGTACCTGCTTCTCCCGCATCTCAAATGTCGATCATGTTGTTTTTTGCTGGGATCAACCCGCTTATGTTACCCGTATTGGTGTTATCGGTATCACGTCTGCTGCTCCTCCTCCTGCTGCTGTGCTCCAAGCCCCGACTACCCGTGCCGGTACTGTTACTAGTTTTGTGGCTAAAAACGGAACTTGTCGCGTGACGTTGAACCGGTATCCCGAAAACAAAGCAGTGCGCAATGCTACGGTGTACTGTTGTTTTGGGCGTCGGCTAGAGTAAAAGGTTTCATTGATGATGGCAACAGTTTGCTTTTTCAGTAGGACAAGGGCCTGTGACGTGCAATCCTCGGGATTTTTCACTCAATCTAATACTTATGGCACCGGTAACCAGGGCATAATAATATGTGAGCCCCGGCGGCCGTTGCGTGAAGCGCAACATGAGCTGGAAGACTTTTGTTGCGTTCACGCGCCGCAGACGTGTCGTCGGAACCCCCTCCCGTACGGCCACCGGAGGCCACAAAAGGCGCAATGATGTTAATAAACTCTTGAAAACCACCAGTGCATTTAGACACCTTAAACACACATAATGCCTACTCCAGCGAAACAAAAAAAAATAGTCTCCATTACATGCCCAACAGGGTTTTCGCTGCGGCGCAAGAATAGTGCAGCGCGAAACCTCTTATATCACGCTGCGCCCAAGACGCCTTCCCGCACCGGTTGCGCTAAACAGGTGTTAGTTCCGACTCGAAAGTTGCGCCAGAGCAGCAGTTAATTCAGTCCCTGCCAGCAACCGTTCTCCAGTATCGCAGCAAGACGGGACCTTTGCTGTCATCTCCTCGGTCAAGCGTGGGCCTTATCGTCACTGGCCCTTCGAGGGAATGGAAAAGCAAACTGGTTTCAGGTCAAGGCCTCCCACGTATTCGTACATCTCTTGTTGTCACACCCCATGTTGCCAGTATCACAGCCCTGGTAGTCGAACCCCTTGCTATCCTATCCTCTTTGTTATCACATCATCTTCAATCTGGTCGGGGTCTGCGAGCGTTTTTTACAGCAATCACAAATACAGGTAGCACACCCCTCGATATTACACCTCCCCGTTGCCGCTCCCGGGACTCCCGTGCGTGTTGTTTCTCACCGGGGATGCGTTAGATAGTACCCCACCACAAAACGGCACACCCCGGTGATATTTCGTTTGGAGGTTAAAATGTTTACACCGGGGTGTGCGTTCTTCCGTGTTATACGGTATCCATGAGCGACGCATGGGCTATCCATGGGCTGCCGATTGGCGGCCCATAGACCTATTCACGGACTACCCATGGACTAACCATACACCAACCGTAGACTACCCACAGGTTGCCCACGGGCGACCCATGGACTCCCGATGAGTCGCCCATGAGTGACTCATGGGCGACCCACATGAAATACCCATGGGTTACCACAATTGCTATCCATATATAGCGGCGTATGGTGACCCACGGGGTGGTTTGTGAAATACCCACGGGCAACTCATGGGCTACCCACGGGCTACCCAGGGCTACCCATGGGCTACCCATGGGCCAACCACTGAGCCACTCAGTTAGCGCTGACTGAGTTGCTCAGTAGTTCATCCTCTAAACACGAACAACCTATGGGTAGCCCAACGGTAGCCCATGGGTAGTTCATGGGTATAGCCCACGGGTCAACCGAGGTTTGATGGTTAGCTCATCGGTAGCCCCTGGGCTGTTCGGTATTAGAGGGTCAACCACTGACCCTCTCAGTCAGCGCCAACTGAGTGGCTCAGAAGTTTATTATTTATGCACGAACAAAATAGCACCTCCGAGCTCGATTCAGCCTACCCCCCATAGCATCCTCAGGGGTTGATCTTCCGGGATTGTTTAAGTCCCTACCGTATAACACGGAAGAGAGCACGCCCCTCTCAGAACACCCTCCCCCTCCGTCTCAAAAGGGATGCGTGGTCAATGGTTAAAATACTAAGGCAAGAAACAAATGAGTACCCCCCCCCCCCCCCCCCCCTTCTAGCTACGTGAGCTAGACATCCAGGGTACCGTTTTTGTTTTTGTTTTTGGCGGTCGCCCACAGCTGGTCGTCTAGTTAGATCATTTGTGCGAAGTAAAGAACCTTTACTCTACACAAGGGAATTGATCGTATCACGTAGTGTTCAAGGTACGGCACCCAAGAGGCAGTTACACAGTACTCCCATTGCTGTCTCTGGAAGTGGCCACACTGGAAATTAAACTAATTCATTGAAGCTGTCATCCATATGCAAGTCCGCCTCACGAGCGGTTCTTAGTAGGATACAGCTCACCCTTCATGCGACTCGCCGGACACCTTACGGCGCTTCGCGCTTGGTGCAAGCAATGTCTGCCTGGTCGGTGAAAACCCGACATGTTCCGTCCCGGCATTGTAGGGATGCGAGGGTCTATGGTATACGAATACGGCTATGCATGAAGCGAGTACATAGAGCGAGTACATCTCTCCTATCGAGTACCCCCCCCCCCCCCCCCCTTCACATGATCACACCCGGTGACGCATTTTATAGTCCTTTTTTTCTATCGTCGCTGTATCACCGGGGCTACGTTGAACACTACATTTCCGACGAAGGTGCGTCTGAGAACAGCATCAAGTCCCGAACTACCTGGTGCATATCATTCGCCCAAATCAGTGCTACAGTATTACTCCTGCTGCGTCGTAAGCCCCAACCACCGGCGCCGGTACAAGGTTTGAGGCGAATCACTGGACTTATTGCGTGTCATTGTAGCATTAACTCGAAAATAAACGAAATGCGCAATGGTACGTTGTATTGTTGTTCGGGGCGTCGGCTAAAAACAAAGATTTCATATGAATGTGGCAGCGCTTTTCAACGGGGCAAGGGTCTCTGAGGTGCAATACTCGGGAGTTTTGACATGATGAATTCGTATGGTGGTACCTGTAACCAGGGCATGCGGTATTTAGGGCTCCGGCGCCTGTTCCCTGAAGCGCAAACGTGAGCTGTAAAACGTGTTGCGCTCACGCATCACAGGCGCGTACCCCCCCCCCAGAGAGGCGTCGGACGCAAAACAATGCAAGAATTGCGATAACAAACGCCCGCAAATCACCTGACAAAGTTTGTTCAAACACCTGAAACATGTTTCGACTACAACGAAGTTAAAAATATGCTTAATTATTTTTCCCACCTCCGGCGGGAGAGACATGCCAAACGGCGAAACAGGTTGCGCGGCGCGAAACTTTCCGACGCCTGTTGCGCAACACAATAATTAATTCCAACCCGGAAGTTGCAAACCGCAGCTGCTACGTCATCCCTACCGGGGACCGTTCTGCGGAATTGGAGCAAGACGAGGATCTTTGCTATCATCTTTGGTTATGGGCGTGGGCCTTGCCATCGCGGGTAGTATTGCGTGGGAATGGAACAGCAAGCTGGTTTCAGACCGAAAGCTCTCATACGTCGGCACACCCCTTGTGGTCTCTCATCCCATGTTGCCGGTATCACCCCCCTTGTCGTCGATCCCTTGCCATCGTACCCTCTTGTTGTCAAGCCATCTGCAGTCTGGGCGAGGTCTACCACTGCTCCTTTGCAATCATTAGTACCGTGAGCACCCCTTCTCGGCATTATTCCCCCCACCCGTTGCATACGACTACGATCATGCACGAAGTCGAGTACACCCCCCTCCGTTACCACACCTTTATCTAGCTGCGGGGCTCCCGTGAACGTAGTACGTTAGATAGCACACACCCCCCACAATAGCACACCCGGTGGGAATAGGTTGAAGGTCAACATGTTACGAATCACCAGAGTTTCTTCCGTGCTATACGGTAATCAGTGCCTGGGTTTTCGTCCATGTGATTCCCCTCTCATTGCTGTGCGTTCTTTTACCCAAATTGATTAACTCCACTTTAGACCCTCTGACTGAGTGTTCTTTTATTGTGGCTCTCTGCACTTGATTTTCACTTTCTCCTCTCGCCGGAAAAAGTGGAAATACGACTTCGGCGGAGCTCAAACCCGAGACGTCTTCATTCGCTCGCTTATAAAGGACAACGCACTGAGCCACTCAGTCAGCATCCGTTCAAAACGAACGAAATACCCATGGGCGAGCCAGCCAGTAGCCACCACCACAGGTACCAGTCAAGAAAGCGCCATGAAGTCCCACGAGGTTCCATGGCAGCTTCACACCAGGCCAGTAGCGTCCCATGGAACCTTTGTGGCAGCCCTATGGCATTCCCATTGCAGTCCTGTGGCAGTGCCCTGGCGTTCTGTGGCAGTTCATACCCTGGCAGGTTCTTGGCAGTCATATATATATATATATGTCGGCGCCATGTCAGTGCCAGGATGTAGTACCATGGTCGGGCCATGAACGCCATGCCGATAATTGTCTGTGAATACTGTCATGAATATTAATAGCCCTGCCACGGAACTGCCACGGAAAATCGAGATTCCACTAAGTAAGTGCCTATGTAGTGCCTACTGCTACCACAAGTACTAGCCAAGAGTGGTGAAAACTCTCAGCAGCAGTCACTTCAAAACTAACTATAGAACGGCCAAAGTCTTCCACGTGCTCATCAAACCAAACATTGCGTCCGAGCTTGGGAACTTAATCACCTCTTGGGCAACCGAATTGCGGAACTCCTTCCACACGGCACTACTACTGACAGCCCCTCAAAATGTGTTTGATTCAGCAAACATAACGCACGATAACCTGCAAAGACACAGCATCGTACCAACATCAGGTTGTGGGCCTCACGCTAGGTAGGTAGCTGATTGTGATATGTGTTGCGTGGATCTAGCAAGAACGAATCGGTGCAGCCAGACAGGGAAATTCTTGTGATTTGATACAAAGGAAGTGGCGACCCAAGAGTAATAGCTCAGCAGAAGAATCGCAAGGGGCAGCAACTGGGCACGCGAGAACACCTATCGGTATCAGCTGGAATCCATGTAAGTGCTCCCGCAAATGCCTACATCGAAACAAGACTTGCAACGCCAGCAGCTGCCCAGGTAGCGCGATGAAATCACGAACAACAAGAGCAGTCGATCCATGGAGAACGTTGGGGTGAATTTGGCATGGTTTTCAGGCGAGAGAGGTACGATCAGTGGTGCACTGTGTCGATAGTACATCTCACCACAAACAAGATCAGTTGGCGGCGATGGAGTCTTCGACACTCAGTCATGGCTAGTTTTGCACGTCGGCGCAAAGTTCCCTAGCGCAGCAGGGATGAGTCGTCGCATGGCTAGAGAGGCAAACATGACGTGGAGATCGTTGGTTACAACATGCAAGGGCATACCTGAATACTGCATGCCTGAATTGTTCAAGCTCATGTGCCACCCAAACGCAGTCGCAGGGAAGGCCTGGGTGTCACCCAGTCACGCTTTATTAGAGAAACACTTGCAGCGAATAATGCCGCACCAGAAAGGAATATGCGAGAATGGGCTTAGTACCGGGAGAAACTCAACCCAACCCGTTTTACTTTGAGGGGGGGTCGGGTAGTCCAATAAGAGCAATGTACGGGCAGGCAAGCCGATGAGACGAGGTCTGCAGCGTAAAATCTTACAGACCTTGTGACGAGTATGATTCCGCGCGGGATTTATTAGGCTCTTCGGAGGTGCTGTTTCACGTTCTTGTTCAGTGCCATCAACATCTCAAGGGAGTGAGAGAGAGGCGGTACAAGCGCTTCTGTCGTCGACGAAATAATGGTACAAACAGTTGTAGCATCCAGCTCATCGCGTTGTTGATATTCAACTGGTATGGTCTGCCAGCTCAGTCATGCATCTAATCATGGCGCACGTGCCAGTAGGTGGTAAATGAGAAATACACCCAAGGTCGCCAGCATGCAGCAAGTGTGATGGCAATCATGGTGCAGGTTAGCGCAAAGCACTGGACAGGGCGGGTGATACTAGGCGCCAGCCTGAGGCAAGGTTGCAATGGTTGGGGTGTGAGACGTTCGAACGTCTTAGGCGGGGCTACCAGCAGGGGCAGGGCATCACGAGCGCGGCGCCCTAGTCAGACGAAGGTGAACCGCATGGCTTCAATATGCGTACGAGCACCTCAATGAATGACACCATATCGTTGGCTCATAGGCTTCCAGCCAATGCCGGGACGGGTTGTCGAATAAGGATGTTCAGGGGACCATGTGACCCCTGTTGCGAGTTCGGGGATCCCCTCTTATCCTACGGGATCCCCCCTTATCTTAGGGGATCCCCCCTTATCTTAGGGGATCCCTATTCATCTTAGGGGATCCCCACTCACCTTAGGGGATCCCTACTCATAGAGAGGGGATCCCCATTCACCTTAGGGGATCCCTACTCATAGAGAAGGGATCCCCACTCACCTTAGGGAATCCCTACTCATAGAAAGTGGATCCCCACTCACCTTAGGGGATCCCTACTCATAGAGAGGGGATCCCCACTCACCTTAGGGATCCCCTAACGTGAGAGGGGATCCCCTAACTCGCAACAGACCCCTCAAAAGAATGTATTCACGACGTTTGGGCATGAAATCCCTCCCTCTGAAGAACCGTGCTGCGGTAGGCATTGTGGCCGAGCGGTAGAGCCACGACGTTTATCACTGGCGGGACTCCTTAACCCTTCTAGTACTGCAATCCCGTTATAGGGACAAACCACTTTAATTCCAAGGCTTTGTTCCCTAAACGAGGCTGCAGTCCTAAAAGGGTTAACTGCAGACTTGCCCCATACATTTTGATGCGATATTGCAGTACTGTCTGGAGCGAGGGATACATCAGGAGGTCTCGGCGGCATACACCCCCAAGAAAAACCGGGAGTTTGGGCGTGTGAGTGGCGGCTCTGTTTTCGAAAACACCTCAATTCTGTACTCCTCAATAAACTTACCCGTACCATGTTTGCGGGGAACCGCACCCTTCCAATGGTGGACGTGAAGACAATCACAACCTTTACGTACGAAGCATACACAGAATATGGATACGAGTACCGTTTAACACTCGCGGGCTCACCACCGTAACTTCGCATTCACAAATGCTATACGTACGTATGTGGGCATTTCTCACGCGGAAGGCTGAGCTACCGGTAGCGACGAGCCACGCCGCACTTAATGGTCACATACTTGGTCCGGGCCTAATTTTCTCGGTAGATAAGCGGATTCGACGTGAAAACAATTACCACCTCTACTGATATCTGGGAAACATCCACAGAATATGGGTACGAGTACCATTTAACACCCACCGACTCACTGCAGTAACGATGCACACAAAAATGTTGTACGTACGTATGTGGGCATTTCTCACGTGGAAGTCTGAGCTATCGGGGACGAAAAGCCACGCCGCACGTAATGGTCACATACTTGAGTCCGGGCATAATTTTCATGGTAGGCGCGGATTCGAGACGCATGCTATGGTACAGCAGTAGGTAGGGGTACCGTAATATCAACTTTATCTGAGGCTCCTCTCATGAGGGTCTACTCCTCGCTTGAGAAGCTTTGAGCCCTATACTGTTAGTAAGGCACTCAAAAACTGAGCTGGAGAAACTATAATAGTGCAGCCCGATGAGCCGCTATATAGCATCCACATTTTCTAAGGCCCCTCACTTGAGGAGCTCCAAACCTCACCCAAACCTGATTCTGAGAAACTATTTTGGCTTAACTCGATGAACCTTCCCACGACTTATTAAAGGTGTACAACGAAAATTATCGCAACACAAATGGGATGCTGGGTAGTTCCTTAGCTGGGGAGCTCCCTAAACCAAAAAAAAGTTGGGCCAAGAAGTGCTACGTACGTACTTCGACCGTAGCACGCGTCATGAACAATCCCGAAGGCCTAAGCATACCACGACTAATACAGTAAGTACTGTAACGATGACATTCCAATGATATTGGGCTAAGGATCCAGGCCAGTCAGAGCCGTATACTCCTATCCCAGCACGTCTCTCGACCAAATGATGAGAAACTCCATGCCCTCCTAATGCAACAATAGCAAAAATATCTTTTGGACTGACCAACCAATCACTCTTCCCCACGCATGCTACACGGGTGGCTCCACGACAAACTTCGGGGGGACCTGTTCAATTTCGCGTCGTTGCTGCACGCCATACGCATCATACAACGGATCCGATGCGGCCAAACAATCGATGAAAACTGCCGATGTCTACCTACAAACAACGATTGCAGAAGTAATGTCGGGTCACCAACTAACTAGTCAACACTAGCCAAGAACGTTAAGCGGGTGGTTTCACGATACTCGTGGAGAGGCTGCCTCAACTTCGTGTCATTGGCGCATACCTGCACGGCAGCGTAAAACAGGCACGACCAAACCCAGACATTGCACCTTACAGCACAAGCCCAGGTGTACTAAAATAGTACTGAAACTCCATGTATAATATGCATTTTAACAAAGAAAAAAACAAACATCTCAGGTGGGAGCTCGAGGAACCCGTCGCAACCCCTCTTTGCAAGCTTACCATCATAGTTCGATCGCGCGTGCTATATATGTACCATGTATATACGCATGTGATACCAGGTACAATATAATGCTTACGAAGTTCATAGTCTGTATATACAACACTTTACGCACTAATACTACAGTACATAAACCGCAGGCCTAACGTGTGTCACGTTATGATGCAGCAGCCCGCGCGTCCAAGCTCGGCTAGGTCGACCGTGGGGACTTTCTCTGCGCGAAGCCTCGTTTACACGGGGTTAACCGGGATGTTCCACTGTGCCCAATTCCATTAGGTGAGCATCGGCGGCAGAGAGCGAGTGGTGGGGGAGAATTGGTGTTAAATCATAACTATTCCTTCAATTGTTCGCGTGGAATTCGAAGAGCTGTCGTAAGGGGGGGGGGGTGTACTCGAAGGGGGGGAGGTAATGTTTGGTCAAAAAGGTTGACTCAACTGAGATACTACCCTTTATATCTGAAAAATATTTAGTTTGTGATGAAATGTTTGTTTTGTTTTTCTCATTTTTTTTATACGCCTAGGCAACACCGCACGGTAATGGCTTCTTGTCAAGACCGAGTTGCTGCTAAAATTTCACCAAAGAAATGTTCGCGTGTTCAGTAAAAAGGTATACATAGAGCTCACGTTAGGAAGCTGAGAACAATTATGTACTCGTACTCGTATGATACCCCGTCTGTTACGGCATTGCTTTGAAAGGTATTGGATGTCGCTAATACCTGCGTTAAGGTGTACCTGGTAGGGAGCATATTCGTACTACTTGGGAGGCAGATCTTAGACAGGGAAACAGGGGGCAGGCGGAGTATTGATCCCGCCCCACCGTTTAGTCTCCTTCGTGGCAATAAAACCGCTCGTATTCAATTCCCAACCAATCAGCAAACGTGAGTATCACGGAGAACCTGGCAGGGAATACTACGTGTCCCTAGACTAGTCATTTCACGCTTTAGCGTAGCTTGGTTCTATAAGGAAGATGTGCGAGGCTGACAACGCTGCGAGCAGAGGAAAGAGAAACATCCCCAACGCGTTTTTTCTACCGAGGGGTGGTTTCAACCCTCTCAGGCGACGCGACTATTGAGTGATACGCGATTCTAACGGAGCCGACTGTTCACCTGGGTCTTCTTTGTAACGGTGTTGGCGTAGTCTGGAGACGAAGCGTCATCGTTCGTCCAGCCCAGGTGACAAACCGGAGGAACACAGCGCAGCGGTGTGGCATCAGCGGCAAAGTATGCACACAGACTCAGTACGTATCACTACCAAACCGCCAGGCACAGTGATTAATCTATTTCATGCGCGGGACATGATCCTTGGGGGATTGATAGAAATACCATAATTAAACGTTGCCAGACAACAGTTACTGACGAGAGTGTTGCAAGGGCGGCGTTTTATGTGCGTTGACATTTACACGATTCGACGCGGTTTCTCGGGGCCCAACGGCTAATCATTGGATTGTCTGAGGCTACGACGCTAGGAGTTGCACGTTTGGGCCCGGGCATTTCTCACTGATCGAAACCCCTCGTCGGAGGAGCTACCCAGTGCCAGGGGCTAGGGTACCGGGGTCACCTTTTGGTTCCTTGTGTTAACCGCTCAGAGCCACTCGGGCAAGTGACTATTACCCCAAATATTTGCAGTCTTGACGCTAGTATCTTTAGATCCTATATGGTTTTCTCAAGGTTGTTTGATAGATCCCTACCTAGTCCGTGCGGTTGTGCATGCATCGGGTGTGTAGGTTCAATCTTTTCCCGTTTCTCTAGTCGGTCGATGGGATGTCAAGCCAAGAAGGAGTCTCGGAAAGTTCAGGTTTTATACCCCTGCTACCATAGCACGCGTCGTCTATCATGTGTACTTCGAGGGCCGTCCACTACTCTCTACCGTGCTGGCGTACGCCTAGGCGATTCGGAAATTCGCGGGGATGACCGCCCAAGGGTTTGATGCTCTAACATTTCACGCGACCAATGAAGTGATCCAACATCGACATCCGGGTGCGAAGTAGGTGAACGTTGATGGGCCAGCGCGCGACGCACCCCACGCTCATGCGGGCGCTCACCGTTTGACCCTATCAAATTCCGGCAGTTAAACCCCTTTTGAGGGACCACAAGAAACAGCAAACGACATGTACGAAGTATCACATTTCTGCGCGCCGTTTATTTCTGATTGGGTACGAAGAAGATCCCTCAAGCGGGGCCAACTCTGGTAAGGGGCGGCGGCACATAATTGACCTCTCTGCCTCGACGCACTTCTTAGGGTCCCATAGAATGGTCTACCTACCGCAATGTGCGCTGTATTGCCTTTGGCTCTTAATAACGTTGTTTTTATACAGCAGGGCGCAGCTAAGCTGCTGGGTGCTGCCATTTGGTACTGCACAGCACGGCAGTGTCCCACAACAGTTTGTGCGTGCGACTTATAGGCAATCTCAAAAACGAACTATTGATATTAATCGTTGCATTAGCCCGTGCCTACGAGAGGGGCAGCCCCTGCATTTTCCCGATTCCCACTTTGGGAGCACCAACACCCGATTTGGAGAAGACGTGTAGGCTGATCGCTACTCACCGTCCAATGAGGAATGTATCTATCACACCATGTATCTAAAAAACAGATACATCTCGGATCCAGCGATGTTGGGTAGGTTCACTTGAGGAGCTCCGTCACAGTGATAGTTGTTTGGGCTGACGTGCGACCTCTACCGTAGCTCGAGACCATTGGACACGGCACACCCGTCGATGAGGTCCTCCGCAAGCCCACTGCGAACGAACACCAGCCTGCTGTACATGGTCACCAAGTAGGGCGCGCTGGCCACGACGCAAGGCACAACTGACACCACTGAACAAGTACTGCAGTTCAGTTTCTCACATGTCTTCCCTTTTGCAGTGGCGCGTATTTCCCAATTTGGAGGTAGGGGCTCGTCAACAACGTCCCCTGTTGGGGTCGTACTTTGAGGAATGATGGTGGGAGGGGCGACGGGCGGAGGTATGTCCGTGCTCGAGCCCCGCCGTACGCGCCTCAAGGGAACGTCGATGGGCTGAACTTTAATGCCGCTTGTGGAATTAACCCGCCACGCAGGCGGATCCCACTGCGTCTTGTGGCTCTCCGTGTCTGCATAGTCTGGGCGACGCAGCCAGGAAAATCAACAAAAATATTTTTCGATGTGAGGGGTGAGGATGACGTCAGCGGTGCCGTAACTTTGAGGTTGTTCCGTGGCTAAGGCGCCACTGAGCGACGCGCGCGTGGTACGGCAGGGGTGGCGGCACCTTAAGGTTTTTCGTGGGTTCAGGAGCTCTGTATACGCCTCACCCAACAACCGGCCTTGATAAAATACAGTAAGCTAAGCCCAGATACAGAGCACCATGGGCTAGTTATCGAGCGAAACGTGCAAATGCATGCCACGATAGGGTTGCACCTAAGTGTTGCCTAGGCTCCTTGCTTAGCCATTCAAACACCCCACTACTGGTTTGGGGGCAAAACATTCGGAACTAGCCAAGGAAAAGCTCAGTAGAGTTTGTAAAAGCCCTTCTGTACCCCACATCCAACTTCTGGCCTTGAGAAGTGCAGCCCGTGAACAATACCACGGTCTACAGTGCTGTAGGTACATATTAAAAACAAGAATGGAAAAAACACACACATGTGATATTGGGAAATTCCTCGGTCGAGGAGTCTATCAATAGTCAGACACTAATAATTTGGTCAAAAAACATGCTACCCCCATTGCAGCAAGCGTTGGATCCAACGATATGGGGTACCAGGTACCAGGTAATTCCTAAAGCTGAGGATCCCCATCAGTGAAAATGGTTTGGGTCACAAGTGAATCCCTACCGTAGCAGCACGACGGGTGGCCATGTAAAGTATAGGGCCACACGAGTTCAAAATGGTAGAAACGTTCCCTCCTCTGGTCTCCAGGCCCGACACGCTGCCGTCATGTACCGTCGTCGCAAAACAAAATGCGTGCATTCCGCGATGTCCTATGCGGGGGTGGCAAGGCACCAACGTGACCATTCCTATTGTGTAGCGTGAGAGCGCACCCCAGTGTGCTTGAGTCCATCGGTGCTATGCTGTGACGATCGAATACATGCGTGGTGTCAATTCGGCCATTTGCTCTGACTGAGACACTTATGCATTCGCATACAGAAGTTTGCCGAGTCTTGCGGCACGAACAGTAGAAAAACACATGGCAATGCTTGTCCCCATGGGCGTGACACTCACACATTCTGCCGGTCCCGTCTGTCCTCTGCTGCCAGCCCGGCGGCAAGCTCCGGCCATCCTTTTTTTTCACGACACAACACGATGGGCCAAAATATGACACGAGGGGGTTTGGTTGTTCGAACTACTGCAGCTGCAGTGCCCCGGTCGTCATTGCTTCAAATCAATTAACGAAACGAGCCAAGACGAAACAAGAGAAGATTGCTTTTGATATTCGCATATACTAGTAGGCGCTTTAGGCCGTGTAGGAGACCGTGAACACACACAAACAGTGGTGCCGACCAAGGTCTTCCTTCCGCGGACAGCGACAGCCCTTGGTGTGGATGGGTTGGATTACCCATCGGTTTTACTGTCTCCGTTGTCGCCGGAGTTATTATGAGCCGACGCGTATTGTGCGAGGGGGAGACGGCGGTCAGGATGACTTGAGTGCCTCCGATCGATCCAACTGTCTCCGAGTTCGTGGGCAGGACACGTTCCGATGCGTTATTTCAAGGTGACGCCCGGCAGCAGCAGTTTGTCACAGGTCTGACCCGTTTCGACGAGGGTCATATCGTAGTAATGTTACTTTTATAAGTGTTAATATCGTAGCAATGTTATTTTATAGGTGTTATATCGTAGTAATGCTATTTTTGCAAGTGTTCCAAAGGCGCCTTTAACTGTAAGATCGAAAATGTCGTCGAAAAATCAAATTCCGCTTGTATGAGCGTGTTTGTTTGCAATATCAATGGAACACTTTTGAGAGACCGGTGCTGTCACCCCACTGAGTCTTCTAACACATGGTGCATTTTATGGAACCTTCTCTTGCGCACTGACGGAGGAGCATGTCGCGCGACAAGTGCTCACACGGCTTGGGATTTATTTTCAGCGCCAGTGGTCGGAGGATCTGCTTGATCTTGAATCTTTGACTACAAGCACAACGATACAATGCGCACTAAATGCGTACCATGGGTGGAAATGTAAAGACCGTTAGGTGTTGATATTTATGCTCGAGTGGTCCATACAATTCTGTCTAGGGTGGTACGAGATACCGAGCATAGAAGTACGCATGTGAAGGGTAGGGCAATTGCGTATGTATCCCAGACCCCGGATCCACGCATGTGCGTATGGATACACATAAAATTGTCACTGATACCTCTGCTTATCTCTCCTGCCCGCTTCACGACCACGGCATAGTCAACTGCTCGGCTGCACATTTTGCTGCTCGGAAACCGAGAGCACATTTTAGACGCCCTAGATGCACCACCTTTCTCACCGTTACGTCTGTAGAGCCTTGCACACCGCCCCCCCCAGATTGTTCGGGGTCTTGCGCCACCTGCCGAGAAGTCGAACAGCGAGCAACGGTGGATATAAAATACGAGGGGCGTCCGTCGATAGAGCTACTACTGTAGGTCGGAAATAACTACATTTTTTTTTTTCGCATCCCATCTATTATTCTTGCCCTATTCTCCAGCTCCCTTCCAGTAGTGACTCAGATCCGGGGTCACATAGCGGGCGCTCCTCCCCCGTCCCCACCACGGTACGTGCCTTGATTTTTATCGCGGAAATAATTCAGCATTTTGTCCCCTCGTCGACTCGCGTCGAGTTTTGCAAACTCACGCTGGAGCTTTCTGCATTTGTTTTTACAAGAAAGAAATCCGCCCTTGACTGAACTCGAAAACACGACCTTGGCGTTAGTGGTCACGAAGTCCAGCCAATATCCCACCGGGGGCGTCGGCTTTTGTGTAATATGCACCCGCGTGTCTCACTCAATATCTTCTCCCAAAAACGGTGCAATAACGATTCAATGCATGAATTCAAGATATTCATTACCTAATTTCACCCCACACTACTTGTTATTATCTCCGACATTTTCTTGGGGTCTCTCTACGAAGCAAAAAATCAAAACGTGTCGACCCAACCGAACATCATAAATCGGTATACCGGTGGTGTAAAATGTATATACCGGTGGCACTCTCGAGACCTGCGTGCAAGGTGTATAGGTTGCAGAAATGGTTTTTTGTTTTTCTCGGGCTCTTGACAGGAGGAGCTCTGTACCCCGCCCGAAACCCCAATCCCAGCCATGAAAAAAAAATCACGTGCAAACCTATCAATAGTCCCATCGATAAGGCTCCCCAAGACGTTTTTTTGCATGTACATCACACAAATAAATGAGACTGCCTATATTTTCGGAGTATGTGGAGCCTCAATTGGGGAGCCCCCCATCGTCAGCCAGAAAACAATGGACACAAAAGCACCTTCCTTACCGCACGGTATAGGCATGGCTTGTCGGTGCGTGCCACGGAAGGGGTCGTATCACCACCATTTTTTGTGCGTTCCATCACTAGAGGAGCACCATCATACCTCACCCAAAAACTGACTACTGAGAATATGTGTACGTAGGCTTAACACGACGAACAACCCCATGGCTGTAGGTATGAACAAATGATATGGTGCAACGCAAATGGAATAAGGCATTCCTTATTGGGTAGTTCCTCAGTTGAGGACCTCCGTCAGTCAAAACTATTGCCTCATGCCTCATAAGGCAAAAATGTGCAGCCCCGCTCGTAGCACGCGCTCGCTAGCCTAACCAAACTACGCGACAGGCGCTACATATGAAATGGACCTGGCTCAGTCTCTGCTGGCTTTTGCAAGGTCGTCGTCGCTTGCTTGCTGTACGCTGTCATTAAAAACAATTTGGCCGTTTGACGCTTCTACTACTGTACCTAGTATGCGATCAAGGCACTGTTTACAGCAGGTCAAGCGACGACTTGGAAGACAACTCTCACTCACCGGGAACAGATTGCGGACTCCATTCGAAGTTCGGGGTGCAGCGGTCGCGCTTGGGTATGCGTTTGCTTCTTGCATTTCGTGGGGGGGGCTGACACTTATGGAGCCCGTCATCGCGTGGAAGTAGTACACGCTCCCGGATTGGCGCTGCTTCTTCACCCACCCGGGGGGCAGGTCCTCGTTTGCCGCGTCAATTTCAATGTCCTGGCCGCCGAGAAAACGTTGACATGTGGGGCGCGCGGAGGGAGGTTTGTGTTTCCCTTCAAGACTAAGGTAGGGGGTTCATGTTGAACTCTCCTTTTTCCAGCCACCCAGAGACACTCGGTGGAGCTGCGACCTGGTTCCTTTGTAGTCTTTTGTATGTTGTTAGTTTTCGCGATAGGCACCGCTATTTGCCTGGTTATTACGCTGCACGAACATTGGGCTTTTTTGTTCAAAATAAGTACCGAGCCACTCGCCCCAGTGGCCCAAACGCGGTAGTGAAGATAATGACACCATTTCCCGTACCGTGGCACTAATCGTGACTGGTGTTGGTCCCATATTTTTAATGCTAGCCGGGATCGAAAAGTTGCTACCTCATGTATCCGCCCCTTTCACCAAAGCAAACGTGCATCGGTCTGCTACACAAGGTAGGATAGTTGTAGTATCGTTGAGGGCCGTGATACGTCTCGAACAGTAGCGAGCCAAGTGCTCCGTGGGAAGTTGTATCCACCTGGCCGCTCTCAGAAGGGGGAATCGACGACAGCAGATTCATATTCAGGTTTAGCAGAGACCCCCCCCGCTCCACTTTTCATTCGACGCTGTCGTCCGTACATAAGAAGTCCGCCTGACAAGCTGTTCCTAGTATGATGCAGCTCACCCTTCATGCGACTCGCCGAACACATTCCGGCGCTTCACGTTTCGCAAGCACTCTCTGCCGGGTCGGTTGGAACCCGACGTGCCCCGTCGCAGCATCGTAAGGATGCGAGAGTCTATGGCCATACGACTACGGCCATGCATTACCCGAGTACACTCAACCCCAGGCACAGGAAAACGCGTAGAATATACTCATTCTCGCATTCTTGGTCCGTGCCTTCCACAAACTCCGCCCACCATAGAGAAGGGAATGAACCACTTCTACAATAGCAAACACGAAATAAGTTTGGCCTGTTTCATTCGTCGCAGAATACACAGGCGGCATCGTTATGTACAGCAGTATTACTCATGAGCTCCTGATTTCGCATGCTTGCATTTTCACAAGTATTTCTATCGGAGCACAGGCATATCTTAACTGTGTAGACATGGCTTGGGTTTGTTCAGCCAGGCCTTAAGCGGACGTTGCCCCTGCCTGCGGGTAAATAGCGTAATCCGTCTGGAAGAGAGAATAAACCGCAGTAGCTTCAACGCGACCCGCAGCGTTCGCGCGCTCGAGGCCACGGAATGCGACGCAATAGCATAAGTACCTGTTGCGACGACCTTGATGATGGGGCGGCGATGCTGGACAAGCGTTTGTTGATCTTGGCGGCTGGTGCGATAAAGGTTTCGTTGAAGTTGCGCATCTTCTTGTCAGGCGGCTGCTTCTCCGAAAAGATAAAGAACACCCCGAAAGCCATCACGACGAATTCTGTTGTTTTTGTCACAAGTAGAATGCGGTAAAGCGCCAGCAAGAGTCACGATACTAAAACGAGGACATGACCCGCAAATACCGCACACCTGTCGCAGAGATAATAAACATATTCGACTTGTCCGCGTCGGCGGAAGTTTCGCTAAACCCTGACAAAACTATCTTACTAACTAACAAACTAACAAGCTAACTTACTAGGGTAGGTTCGTCCGTAGACGCAGCTATCGCCTCAGCAAACGCAGTGACGCACCTAACGCGGTTTATTGAGAAAGAGAATACTAGTATGTCCTGTCTGCGTCGGGGACTTGGCTCCGAGTGAAATATAGAAGCTAGGACCCCAGTCTTCGTGGGGGAGGCGGTCACGCGCAGGCCACCAAACCCCACGCTGAGCACGAGTGAGCCGGGATGTCTGGCTAAGAAGTGAACAAATACAAGGGCCGTAGTCGGATAGATTTGTCAACCATGCCAGTAGTTGGCGCCTGTTCTTGTTAGCAGCGGGGGGGGGGGAAAGGGGAGCGAGAGAGCTCCAGGTAGCGTGGGTTTCGCACATATATACTGTATATTATACTATTCTTCGCACTTCGTAGAGATTCATGTACCGAAAGGTTTCAGATTTACGGTGTCCTAAACTGAGGAACTACCCGGCGTCCCATTTGTATTGCCATATTTTCCGTAATGCACCTAGGCCATGAAAATTCTCGTCGGGTGAAGCGAAACACCTTTTGTCAAAATTAATTAGGTTTGGGTTAGGTTTGCACATCCTCAAACGGGTAGCCTCGGAAAAATTAGGTGATATCCCTGTCGTAGCAAGCGCCTGTTGGTGTTTTTATGTTTCGAGTGAGGTTGGAGGATTCGATGGTACTGTCCCATTCGGAGGATTTATTTTCCGAGAAAGCTGTACGCGGTATTTTTTAGGAATCTGGCTGGTATCACAGCAGGAGGACAGACGGTAAAAGGGTGGGCGAGACTAACAGGAGATTGCAGGAGGCGGTGATATGTGTATCTGGCCGAGGGGAGAGAATAAGTCCCCCCCCACTTATAAAAATGATAGTGGCAACGCAAATCGAAAGATACAGAAGACACCAGTTCCTACAGGACGGGGCAGGGGGGGTGTACTCATTATCATGCATGGCCGTAGTCGTATGACCATAGACCTTCGCATCCCTACAATGCCGGGACGGAGCACGTCGGGTTTTCACCGACCAGGCAGACATTGCTTGCACCAAGCGCGAAGCGCCGTGAGGTGTTGGGGTTGAGCGAGTCGCATGAAGGGTGAGCTGCTTCCTACTAAGAACTGCTTTAGAGGCGAATTTTCTTGCATATGGATGATAGCATCAATGAATCGATTTAATTTCTGGTGTGGTCACTTCCAGAGACAGCAATGAGTTACTATGTAACTGCCTCGTTGGTGCCTTACCATATACACACTACGTGATACGATCATCCCCCTTGTGCGGAGTGAAGGTTCTCCCCGCCCAAAAATGATCTAACTTGACCGCCCAAAAAAAAAACAAAACGGTACCCTGGCTATCTAGCTCACGCAGTGAGATACGTGTTTTACAGCGTCATCGCCAACCGACGCCAACCCAACCTATACATACACCAGGTATATATACAAGGGGGGGGGTACTCATGATCATGCATGGCCGTAGTCGTACGACCATAGACCCTCGCATTTCCTACAATACCGGGACGGAGCACGTCGGGTTTTAGCCGACCAGGCAGACATTGCTTGCACCCAGCGCGAAGCGCCGTGAGGTGTTGGGCGAGTCGTATGAAGGGTGAGCTGCATCCTACTAAGAACCGCTCTAGAGGCGGATTTTATTGCATATGGATGACGGCATCAATTAGTGATTTAATTTCTGGTGTGGTCACTTCCAGAGACAGCAATGGATTTACTATGTAACTGCCTCATGGGTGCCTCACCATATACCCACTGCGTGATACGATCATCCCCCTTGTGCGGAGTAAAGCTTCTCCCCGGACAACAATTGGGGCAGGGCTGGGGGGGGGGGTGGAAGCTACTTGCGGTAAGACACCCTGCACCCTTTCTTTACAAAACTCGACTTGGTACTTCTTGCGGTTTGTAAAAGTTCCCGCAACGCGTAAACTGCACTCGACTTTGTCGGCCCAAGCAAGGTTAGCTTACAATGTGATAACCTTCCGCCGTTTTTTCTTTCATAGCCATCTTCGTGATTGGGGGGACATACGGACAGTAATCTCTTGAACACTGCGGAATGAAGACCCTGATAGTGAGACGATATTTGGAGGGACAGCTGACCCAAACCCTCGCGTTTCATAAAGCTGGGTCGGCTCCTTACACCCACTCCTATGTCAGTCGTTTCCTATTTTGCGTAAAGCATACTTACGCCAAACGCCTCCGATGGCCCCGAGAATCGCCCACACGTCGACAGGATCGACTTGTTTGACGCTGGTGAACTCGAACTTGGTGATGGCGAGCTCAATCCGCATGAGAGACACAACATTAGTGTAGGACTCGTCCGTCCAGTACCAATGTTCCTTTGCGCTTGTTGTGGCCTGATTGTCAGCGAGTACACAGTAAGTGAGCCAGCATCGGGAGGAAGGGGGGGGGGGGAGGGTGAAGGAGGCGCGAGGTAGTGGTAGTACCCTTACTCAAGACGACTGAGTGATTTGGAGCATTTGCGGCTTGTTTTTCCCTCGTCAGCAAAAATTGAGCGTCCAGAGCACCGCACCGATTGTGATTTCCGCACAAGATCGAGTACAACTCTCTCTCTAACTTGAAGAACGAGGCGAGGCACCAAAGCGTGTGATGTCGGATGGGAATCGGCAAGCCCCGCGGTAGATCTTCCTGGCCAACCCAACATCGCGTATAAGACAACACCTGCCGTAGATACCCTTACTAGTCCGTTGGCCCACCCGAGGCGTGTGCGGCGAACGAGATCGGCGGTGTGTATACCAGCAAGGCATTACCATTGCCGTTTTTTAACATACTTATAACAATTTATTTTACTTTCCGACTCAGTTCGCGGGGGGTTATACCCTCGACCGCATTCTGGACAAGCCGTGGTCACCAAGGCCTTGCGTTCCTGTCGCCGGTTTTGTTGGTGGATAGGAAGTAATGCGTTCCGAGACTCGTTGTTTCGTTACAAAGAAGATTCCCCGTGAGGACTTCGGTAATGGGGTGGGCGTTGCGGTAGGGACGCATGCTACCGTAGAGAAGTGTAGCACCCAATCTTATTTAGGCTCCTGACTTGAGGAGCTGTATGTAGATCACACCCAAAAAGCTGATTTTGTTATGGAACACGTTGAAAAATCCAGTATGGACAATCCCATGGCCTACAATGGGTCCATTACAAAACATTATCGGACGCTTGCTACGACAGGGATATCACCTTATTTTTCCGAGGTTACCCATTTGAACATGTGCGAACCTAACCCGAACCTAATTTTGATAAACGGTGCTTGGCTCAACCCAATGAGCATTTTCATGGCCTAGGTGCATAACGGAAAATATGGCAACACGAATGGGACGCCGGGTAGTTCCTCAGTTTAGAGGCTCCGTAAATCAGATTTTTTTTCGGTTTAAGAGTGCTACATCTATCGTAGCACGCGTCATTGTGAAATACAATGTAATTTCGCAGTTATCGGGTAGCTCCTCAGCTGAGAAGCCCCGGTTAAGTCAGATTTGTTTCGATCAGAAAGTTCCACGTACCTCTATTTAATCATGCACGCGTCGTAGGCAGGCACAGAGGGTGCCGGTCTATAGCGGTAACCAACGCGAGATAGGTACTCGATGCTCAGCGGGACCCAGCCATAAAAAAGCTCAGGTGATCGCGTGACCTATGCCAACCGTCTCAACCTATTAATCTTCAGTGGGGGACCTCTCGTCGCACCCGGGAAACAACGCATGGCAACCTCCGGGGTTGTATATGTCGCCATGGCTTTATACGGCGTGCGTTACATGCTGTCGTTTGGTGCCTGTGTGTGCGCGAAATATACATTTATTTCCCAAACCAATCGATCCGGCTGACTTTCCGAACCTGCGAATAAGTATTTTCGCTCTTCTTTCTGACGCCGTTCTTCGTTATCCCCGAGAACTCTGACAAGCTTATCACCTGTGCGACATACCGGAAGTCGGCGGTTGGAGAGGAATAGTACATATCGCAGGCAAGTCGAGATACCGACAACGAAATGACAAACAAAATATCGCGTAGAGATCTCGACTCTATCGTCAACATCAAGTGGCACATGTAGCAGAGCTCTTGAGGCAAAACGTGTTCATGCGCAACTACGACAATGTGGGCTAATCCTTGTCGTAGCCAACTGTGTTGACGTGAGAGCTTGTACGTACGCAATAGTTTGGCAAACGACCTGCCAATGTCAAGTCTAGGGGATGCCGTCGATACCGACTAGCTTCACATGGACCCGATATGCACACGAACTAGGGCCAACCCTGACGAAACACAAGGAAGAAAGCGCGGGAACATGAACGACGGAAATCGTGAGGAAGTTCGCTGCTGCAAAGGTAAAGTGGAATCGACACAACAAACTAGTAGAAAATGACCAACGCGAGAGGCGCGACGCACCACATGGTTGCTCGCTGATTCAAACCATAACCCTTTTGTGGGAATGGCCCGCGCGTAGGGAAGCTTGACACTAGCGACCGTTGCACCGAGTTCCTCCTCATCTTGCTCGATGTCAATGAAATGAGTATTGACGAGTTGTGCGAAGATGTCGTATTCTTCAAGGTTGAGATAGTCCAGGTCGTCAAACCAATACAACTGCCGTACGAGCGCAGGGTGGTAAACGCAGTGCACTGTGGTCGTTTGAGGTGGAAACAGACGCGTGGCCAGCCGATGCGGCGAGATACGGCGATACATCTACCGTATGTAGGTTGGCCGAGCAGCTTCACAGTAGCGTTTCCCACTAAATGGTGACCATACAGATAATAAAGCCCTGAAGCTGTGCTAGTTTGTGCTTATAACCTCGGTTGGAGTGTTGAGTCGCCACTAAGGTATAAAAATGAAGCACTCTCGACGCGGCTACTTTCTACTCTCTGTCGATTGCGTCGAATGGCTTCCGCACATAGACACGGGGGCGGCGAGGACTTCCCTAGAACAGTCCCCCCGCCCTCTAACGTTTCAACAGGCCACAGGGTCGAGTTGAACCTACAATCTCCGAAGGGTATACCTCCGGAAACACAGTGGCGTACGTCAATGTACACGTACCCCTTGGATGCTCTCTGATTTGTTAACCTCCTTCCCACCACCCCTCCTTCGACAACACAGTGAAACTTTAATTAACCCATTTTGGTTTCTCACAAAAATGCTCGCGCCGAAACTAGTAATATCGCCGTTGTTCACCCCCGTCTCGTTAATGGTCAGCCGCGATAGTGGCATGACGGCACAATGGGGGAACGCCTCCCTGATTCTCGCCACGTCCGGATAGTCTGCTAGATCAAACTCGGCGGGATCTTCCATGAAGCCCTAGGTATTTGCGGAGGAATAAACGTTGGAGACCGGGGCATGGTAGGTCGGGACAGTCAGTCGTAGCAACAGCTTTCGATGCTCATCGACGAGCGAGGAAACTACGCTCTTATTTACCCACGTAGTACAATCGTAACGCCATCTGGAGGGTGTGGTCTACCGCCGTATACCTGGTATCTCACCGTCCCGACAGCTTACACACATATTTGGGGATGTCCTGGCTTCGCGTACTCTGCCGTCCGGTGAAGTGCGCTACATACCATGTATTAGACGAATTCTTGCTATCGGCGCCTAGAGCACATCACGGTGGACCTACGCTACAAAACCTCACCTGCTGCCACTGCAGACTGAAATTCTGGTCCTCAAGGCAGTCTACTTTCTCTGACAGACATCCGTTGAGGAATTGCAGACAAACCGCCACATCAGGGAACTTGAAGGGACTTTGCTGTAACGAATGATGCATGTCGAGGGAGGGCAACGTAAGGCAAAGAACGGCAGTTGTGGGTGCACTCGGCCACGGTCTTGGGTCTAGGCTGTGTTTTTCAGGTTTCGGTTTGACGATTGCTGAGAACATCAAATACAGTTACATAGTACATCTTCCAAGAAAAGGAGCCTCCCGAAGAGCAAGTCCTGACGCGAGAAGCATGTCCTTTTGTACTTGATCCCGCCTTCTTGCGAATAAATACGCCTTCAGCTGTGCTGTGCCACCACGAGAACGACATTAAAAACCGCAGTTGCCAAGGTGCGGCATCTATCAAACGCTTGGCAGCGTTCCAAAATAACCGGTTGAGTAGAGTGAAGTTACAAACGATCACTCGTCCGTGCTTGCGCCAAGTTGCTATTCTTCGGCTTCATCGCTGCAGCAGATAAGCTGCACTCGTTGGTCAATCTTGCTCCCACAAAGCGTTGCACTGCACTAAGACTCGCACATTTGACCCTGGAAATACTGCATACTGCCCGCCCTCTACCTTACCTTGACCTCGATACTTGTCGCGGGATTTTTCCGCGAATCGACAGTGTCCCAAACGACGTACCCGACATCTGCAGGGGGAAGGAGGTCGGATCGCCGAACATGCGAGGGCAGGGGGATAAACACGCCCACAAACATTAAATATCCATCTAGCACGCCGCAGTGGGAGGGGGTGGAGTCCAATCGACCCCAAAATTGAGGTATCGTATTGCAGATCATGGGGCGAACAAAGTATCGAAGCCGGGCGTCCTTCAGTAGAGCTGTTAGACTCGCGATACCTCTACCCATCAGATGGCGTAGATCAGTAGGTCACTTTGTGTTTGTCCCACGTTTGATGTGTAAGCCCACACCATCACACCCCACAATATCCGCGAACGAAGTCAAGGCAATTCCGAATAGCCTTTCACGTACCGACGTCCGACCGCCAAGCCACTCAAAGCAGGGACTCATGTCACATATAGCCGTAGTCGTGAGGGCATAGACTCTCGCATCCTTACGATGCCGGGACAGGGCACATCGAGTTTTCATCGAACTGGCAGAGGGGGGTATTTAGTGAATATTCATAGACACGATTCCGGACGGTGCACGCTGCCAAGGCGCCACCTTACCTATAGTGGTTCGAATAAAAACAACCCACCCACCACACTTTGAGGCCCACACGATTCTTCACCTGGTAATCATTAGGATCTTACCCATTTGGAATCATGTCGTGAATCACCCTGTCTTAGTAGGCCATGAAACAACCGAGAAACACACAAACACGGTCTGACGATTCTGCAACAACACAACTGTGCAGCTGGTTGTGCAAGTACAGTCAAAAGGGTCTGTCGAACCAGATACTTTACCAGGTGGAAGTATACATACGCTCTCACGCCGACAGCGAAGCAGGAAATTTCGTATTTTTCCTAAGATGACTGCACCCAGTCAACGAGCGTGGACGTACGTGCATGCTCGCGCTTTGAGCCAAGCACAAGGAGAGACCAAACTACATAAGATAAGAACCGTTTGTTAATATATACTAGGTAATTAACAATCTTATATCAAGAGGCATAGCGGTAGTTACTAGAAGCATGGGGCAATGATAGTAGGTCCGTGTGTATTGTCACAACTGCTGGCAGGCCCGACACCACACTCCAAACTCCACACATGCTGATTCCGCGAGGTCGAGAGGGCAAGGGCTACTCTGGGGAGCAGGTGAAGGAGTGAATGGACTGCCTCACACGCGAGCTTCAGAGGCAGTCAAGACAACGTACAAGAGCGTCCCTCTTGTTCTCTGTCGGGCAATGGTTGTTAATGCCTTTGTGGCGCGACAAACAAGCAATGCCACTTTTGTGGCATAACAAGGGATTCCACACGTAAGCACAAGAAAATACGGGAAAATATACGAAGTGCTGTAGGTTGGACCTGCCGAGAAGACACACCAACACCAGGTATACCGTATCCATATTGATGCAGGCTGCATTACGGATCAAGCTCGATTTTGTTAGACCAAGTAGCCACCAGTACTGCTAGTTTCGATAGCTAACCTAATTCGACTCTGTCACAGGTACTTTGGTAGAAGTAGCAGTAGCCGAGCCAGTAGACTTCCGAATCACTTATCGGTAACAACGTACGTATGATCTAATACCTGGTATATTATTCCTATGGCGGCAGGTACGAGCTGGTTCCATGAGTAGGCAATTTTACTCAGAACCCCCCCGGCTCCCGAGCGGGGGGAGATCGGCAGAACGAAGAAGAAAATAACACGGAAGTACTGGTTTCATACGAAGGGGTCGATACTCGAAGGGCATTTTGTGTTGTGTTTTCGTAGGTTTGCTGAACCCGTGTGAAAAGTATGTGTCATTCCCCTAGTAGTTCTTCCGCTGTCTTTGCTCAACCGCTATGATCTGTCGCGGAAAGCCAGCAGAGGTGGTGCCGCTACATAGGCGCACGGCAAGTGTGTTTTTTTTTGGTCTGGTTATCGCTTTTTTCGGATGTGAGGCAGGGGTTACTTACGGAGAAAAAAACTGTCGTGCTTCCCCGCAGGGCATGTGGCAGACACTTGAAAAAAGAGAAGAAAAAACACAACTCTACTCTTAAACGGAGTGATACTACAATAGAAACAAAGGGAAAATAACAGGCAAAACCGAACCACCTAACACCCTCCAGGTAGCCGCAGCAGTTTGTGGTACGAGTAGCATAACCAGGTCCTCCCTGCTAGTCCGCTTGGGACCTTGCTACCCTGTCTGCTGTCTCCGTCCTGCTTTCGTCAACTATGCCCCGCCCCTCGAGGTCAGACAATACGAAACAAGCGAAGCAGACTCGTCATTCACCCACACCACACGACTCCTTTCTTATGGCTTATCAATAGAAGAAAGGAAGAGAAGAAACAAGATAAAAACCAAAGAGGATCAAGCGCGAAAAGAAAAAAACTAGACCAAAGAAGACCACGTTCGGACCAGCTGCACCAGTTGGAGGCACGAGTAGCAATACATGTTCTACTTCCTAGTCGGCCTGGTGCCTTGCTATCCTGTCTTCCATCTCCTTCTTACTTTCGTCCACCGCGGTTTCCCTCCTACTCCTCCTGTCCCCCCCCGTCCCCCCCCCCCTCCCCGCATTCTCTTGGTCGGGTTTCCTTCCACTCCTCCTGTTACCCCCCCCCCTCCCTCCATTCCCTTGGACACCACCCATGGCGGATGCGCGGCGCTGCCTACTCAGCTGTGCCTCATCCTCGTGCCACCTCACCCTGAACCGTTCGGCTGCTTCGAAGACCCCCCGGTATCTCTTCCCCACCTTTTTCGCTGCAGTGGACCACAGTGCGGTCTCAACTCCAAACACTAAGGGGGCAAGTTCCGTTGACCCTTCGGTGGCTCGGAACTCCCTACAAGGTCTTCGACTATGCATCTATGCAACGTCTTAAATTGTCCGCCAGGTCTCGGGTTCTCCCCACCGGCCATCGTCCCGAACATTACCCGACCGGGTAATCGCTCCTTGCTTCGCCGTGCCACGCCCCCCGCAAAGAACACCCGCCGTTTACAGATGATCGTTTTGATGCTCTCGCAACGTGTCATCTTGAGGGCATTCGCGTACGAGAGGGTGGCGTGGTCCTTCCGAAGTCGGCGCTGGAAGCCAATGACTCGCAAAAGGACTTATTGAGCCGTTCGAAGCTTGGCAAAGTGTTCCGCTCTGAGGGTCCACATCACACACTCGTACAGCAGGGGGGCCGACCGTTTGAGGCATGCCCGCATAAAAAAGATCCGTTGGTCGATTTTGAGCTAGAGGTCAGCGTTTTCGTGGATAATGCCGCCTAGGTATAAGAGCTGAGGCCGTCTCATTATACCTCTGACCTGCTGCTTCGATGACGAGCGGTGGTGCGAGGGTTGTCCGGTCTGGTGTTCGTAGAAGCATTGTCTTTGTCTTCTTTTCCGATACTGTGAGGCCTGCTGCTTCGAAGACAGTCACGATGACTGCCATCATTTTCGCGAGTCCTTCAGCCGACTTCGAGATAATTGCTGCGTCATCGGCGTACAACATGCCCCGTACAGCCCTTCGCACGCAGGCCAACGGCTCCTGCCCTTCTGTTCCGACTATTCCAGCACCATAGAGTTGGGCCGAATCCCTTACGATGGCTTCGTCTTTGCTGAAGCGTACTAATACGACGTGTAACGCAGCAGCGAATAACACGTTGAACAGTAACGGTGATAGCACGAAGCCTTGCCGCAGCCCCTGCGTGACATCAAACCTTTCCGAGTGCTCGCCGTCATCCGTACGCCCGCGAGCCCGCATGCCTTCGTGGATATTACGGATAATTGTCAGCATCTTGGTTGGTACGCCAAAGCGTGTGAGTACCTCCCATAGCAGCTCTCGGTCGACAGAGTCGTACGCGTTCTTCAGATCGATGAAGGACACGTACAGGGGGGTCTTCCTCTGTCGTCCGAACTGTTGCAACCGGCGCACGACGAACAACAGATCAATCGTTGATCGTGCGGGGCGGAAGCCGGACTGTTCCTCCGGGAGTAATTCCTTGGTCTCGCAGTAGTTGCTGAGGCGGGACGTGAAGACTTTCAACAACACTTTGCCTGCGTGGGCAACAAGCGAAATCCCTCAGTAGTTGTTGCAATCAGTGCGATCCTTTTTTTGAAGGATCTTGATGATCACATCTTTCCATTGCTGGGGGAATTCTCCTGTTACTCAAACATTGACAAGGATGTTGTGAAAGTACTGGGCGAATGCGTGGTGGTCGTTTTTTAGGAGTTCGGCCGGGAGACCATCTGGCCCAACAGCGTTTCAATTCGACATCCCCTTAAGTGCTTCCGTCATCTCGTCCATGGACGGTTAATCTCCGAGCGACAGTGTAAGCGGTCGAGGTGGCAAGACGTCGATGATCGTGGGATCGAGTTTCGGCGATTTCGTGTTCGAGAGTTCGTGGGAAAACCCCGACCATCGTTCACGAATTCGAACCCTATCCCGCAACAGCGTGCCATCCTCGTCCCTAATGAACTGCTCGCCCTTCGCTTTAGTACCTTCCAATCCCACCGTACTCTTAAGGTGCACGTAGAATCCCCTCTGGTCGTTATTCGCTAGGAGTCGTTCAGTTTCGGCGACGTACTCTTCGAAGTGCTCATGCAGTCCTGCGGCAATCACCTTCTGCAGGTTCGTACACGCAGATCTCAGTGTCTTCCACGCGCTTGTATTTCGGGGGCGGGCACACAAGAATTGTCGTACAATACTCCCTCGCTGTCCATGCTAAAATGAATGCGGACAAGGTTTCGGCAGACTCGCACCATCCATGTCTGCGGTGGCGACGTGCTGGGGGTGGCACCTCTTTTTCGACCGCATCAATAATGGCCGCAGTGAAAAACTCAACCGTGCCAGACGTATTACGGGGCTGGATATGCTGGTTGATAGTGGAAACGACCCTCGCGACTACTCGTTGACGACACTTTTCATCGGACGTAAAAAGCTGCCCGTCGAATTCTCGACGTTTTGTCAGTGTTCGTATTTGTCTGTTGGGCGCAAAGTGACCTACAATATGTTGTGGTCTGAGTCAGCATTAGCTGGGGCAGAAGGCTGTGGGACGACTTCAACATCTTGTACTCTAGGTCGACGGGCTTGACGAGTTAGGATGTAGTCGATCCGCTTACGGGCATTCGGGTTGGTGCCGTTGTGTATGCGATATCCCACCCTTGCGCGTGCTGAAGAACGTGTTGCTGAGAGCTAACTTGCAATTGGTGGCGAACGACAGAGGTCATTTGCCATTATCGTTACGGACATCACGTCCATATGCTCCAAGCACTCTACTTATATCCTCATCGCGTCTTTCCATCCTCTGTCCAGTTCGCGCGTTGGCATCCATCAGTACAAACAGGCACTCTTTCGTCGGGATCTTTTCCACGAAGTCCTCCAGCGTTTGCCAGAAAATACCTTTCAGTTCGGCGTCCTTGGTACAATCAGTTGGAGCATACGCAACGACGAAGTTAACTGCCTCGCATTTACTAGCCAATTCAAAGCGCATAGACATACGCCGTTCGTCAATGAACTGATGAGTGTACACAGGCTGCACAATGTATGAGGACATGGCATTGCATTTTCTAGTCTGTTTACTGAATAACACGTAGTATCTCTGTAGCTTAGTTTTGTGAACACATAACCGTTATCTCTCTAGGATTGAAGAATCGGCACGGACACTGATGGGGCTGGATGTCGACGGGCAGACAGAACGGTTTAATGCGAAGAACGCACACGCGGTATTCGTAAGCAGAGTACACAATGCAATGCCATGTCACCACACCGGATCCGACAGGTACGACATACACATGCTATGAAAGAGAGAAAACAAAAAGAAACAAAAAAAAGCTTTTATTATTATTGGCAAAATCAGGTGTACCTGGCCACTTTCGGGCCAAAGTCAGATACACACTAAAAACAAGTACAGATCACACACCAGCACCCGTGCTACTGGCCAGACTGACATTGTACCTGATTTTGACTCGAAAAGGCCAGGTATTTACTACCTACTTTTAAAATTTGTCTACTTTGTCTAGTAAATAAATTTAGACTAATTTTGACGAAACATTTAACCAATCAGGGAGGCCATACGTACACTGTTTTACTCTACGTTTGCGTCTGCGGTCTCTCGGTTGCACTTACTCTGTATAAACTCTGTAATCGTACGTACGTACGTATTTATGCGTACATATGTACGCTGATTTCACTTTTTCTTCTTTGGTGCGCACGATGTGCTTCTTATTGAACCAGTTGTTATCATGATGCACACTCTGTTGTTTCTATGGTCGCAGGAATAATATTTCAGCAGTATCGTGGGCACACACGGCAGTTCGTCTGCCCCACCCCAAGTCGAGATGGTCTCAGGTTTGGTACGGCAAAATAATATCGTGGCGAGCAGGCGGTTCCGCGAGGATGGTCGATAAGCTTCAAAGCTGGCAACGGGGGGGAGGGGCGCTGGAATAAATACTCTTGGTGCTCCCACTGTGGCGAAACAAACGAAGCCTGGTGACCCTCTGCAGGTCCAAGTGGAGCCCGTGGTGCCGATACCCTAACGAAATCAAAAACGGTTCAGATTTTTGGAGGTCACACGCTCAACGTTCATACGCAAAAACGAGATAACGGATTTTCATGGGCAAAGCACCGCTCGGGGCGCGCGTTTTTTTCTTGGTTTTAGTATGTACCTGATTTTGGCCCAAATGGATCAGGCATACCCGATTTTGGCCACCGCCCTTTAAAGAACGAGCTAATGAAACAACACAACGTATAAACAGAGTAAGACTAAGAACAAAGGGAAATAACAGGCAGACCGAAGCGCAAAAAAAAGGTACCAGGTATTAACTTCGATGTAGAAGAATGTCCTAACAGTCTAGGGTTTGGCGAATCTGAGAGAAAAAAAAGAAAAAATCGGGTGGGGTGTGTGCGTGATTCCAATGGAGATATATCTGGTACTGGGATGTCACGGGAGGATCACAGCTGCAGGTATATTCAGGGCAAATATACGCAGAGGCAACGGTACAGCAGTGACAACAGCAGCAGCGGAAGGAGGAGTTGAGAGGATCGACGGGCCGGGAGGTAGAGGAGTAGAAATACAGTACGTGGGTCTTCGATCGCAATCTGTCCGCACCCGGGACAGGAGGGAGGTGAGCGGTGGGGACGTGCACGGAACGGGGGGGGAGATGCGCTCGGGGGGGAGAGGCGTGGAGATATCGAGAGGGGAGACGCACGGGGGAGGGGCCCACAAGGAAGGAGAAGAGAAGTTCGCGGCGGGGCCGTGGACAGATCGAGAGGGGAGGGTCGCACACGGAACAAGAGAGGAAGGACGGAACGACAGGGGAGATGCGCGGCGGGGCCGTGTATGGAACGAGAGGGAAGACGCGTGTGGGGGGCACACAAACAACTAGAGCGAAGGCGCGCGGAGGGGCCGCAGACGGAACAAGAGAGGAAGGACGCGGCGGGGACGTCCACGGAACGAGGGGAGAGATCCGCGGCGGGGCCGTGCATGGAACGAGAGCGCAGACGCGCGGGGGGGGGCGCACAAGGAACGATTGGGGGAGTTCGCGGCGGGGCCGTGGACAGGTCGAGGGGGGAGGCGCGCGGCGGGGCCGCACGCGGAACAAGAGAGGAGGGGCGCGGTGGGGCCGTGCACGAGGTGAGGGGGGAGATTCGCGGCGGGGCCGAGTACGGAACGGGGGAGCAACATGCGCAGGCAGTAGAGTGGCAAGATACATGACAGTGGAAGAGGGCGTTAGGGCGTTTAAGGGGGGTGAGGCGGGAGAGCGGGATTGGCTGATATGGGTGTGACAGAGGCAGAGGGGAAGGTGTTGCAACGGGAGGGAGATGATTTGGCGAAGGTGGTGTGGGGGTTGGGGGGGAGAGTTACTGGCTCCCCATATTGATGCGGAGCAGCTGGCGAGATTTTTCGGGGAACAAACATCGACCAATTCGAACTGCTAGAGCAGATTGCGAGGGTGGGTGCTCCGGTGGATGTAGGCCCAGGGGGTAATCTCGAGCCCGAGCTGGCGCACGGGAACCATAACAGCGCCGACAGGCACGCGGCCGAGGTGTGGGAGAAGGCCGTAGGCGACGTCAAGTTGGGGACAGCAATAGTGGTCCGGCGAGATTGGCGAGGATGGCGCGAGGTCTGCGGGTTGAACCAGTTGGAGTGATAGACGACAAAGGCAAGAGGAGGATAACCCACGATGCGACTTTCAGCGGCGAGCCAAAAGGGGGACGAGGGGGGGGGCGGCCAGTGAACGAGACAACGTACTGGGATCAGATTCCGGAGTGTCACTTGGCGGACGTGATGCTCCAGATCGTGCGGAGGATCCTGGGGCTGAGGGACAAATCTGGCAGGGGAAGGAAGATCCTGTTACAAAAAATGGACGTGAAGAGTGCCTTTCGTCAAGTGGGGGTGGACCCGGTAGGGGCCGTGAACTTCGGGTAAGTCCTGGAGGAGTACCTGTTCGTCGACCTGCGGCTGCAGTTCGGCTGGAGGGGGAGCCCTGGGTGGTGGGGGGTATTGGCCAGTGCCATTCAGCAAGCGCAGCGACAGACGACCCATGAATCAGCGACGATCCTGGCTGCAGGAGTGGCGGCCACAGCGCATGTCCGGATCACAGCTGAGACGGGAGCGGAGGTGGAACCGTTGCCAGAGAGTGCACTGTTGAGGCGGTAGAGGGGGTGGGGGGACGGATGACATCGCATGGGTGGTTTTCTTTACGGACGACGCTCGGTGGAGGTACAGTGGGGATTGGACCCGGGGAGATGCATAGCGCTGGCGCATTTGCTGGCGTCGAAACAATTTCAGGCCGTGGGGGAGAGGGAGGAGGGGGAGGAGCCCCTGCTGTCGCACAAGAAGGTCGCAGATTGGGCACCACAGCAGGAAGTGCTGGGGTTCGACTTGGACTCGGAGAAAATGACGATATCATTGCCACCCAGAAATATCAGGGAGTTGCAGGACCTGCTGGCGGAGTGGCCCGAGGGGAGGCGCAACGGTACGGGAAGTTATCGTGTTGACGGAAACCTGCACCACGTGGCGTACGTGATCAGGCCAGGGAAGTACTTCGTGCGGCGGCTTCTGCAGTTGAGCAAGCTGCATCTAAATGGGCAGGAGAAAAGGGGGGGGGGGGGGGGGGGGGCATGGGGGAGGAGTAGGAAGAAACCGGAAGCCACGAGGGTGTTGAGATTAACGGGGTAATTCATGGAAGGCGTGAAGTGGTGGAGAACGGCCAGCCGGGGAGGGAGAAAGTTTGGCGGCGCCGTTCTTTAGATTCGTGAAGCAGACCCACGAAAGGACATGGTTTTCGGACGAGTCGTTCGAGGCTGTCGGGGGGCTGTGCGTGGAGCCGGGGGTATACTGGAGGTACAGTTTGTCGGAGGAGAGGAAGAGGACGACTAGGAAGACGAAGAGCGGGGACGGGAATCGGTTGTCGATCAACGTTCTGGGGCTGTGATGACAGGTTACGTGATGATAGTGATCAGGAGGGATATATCAACGAAGGAAGGAACGTCCGTGCTGATGAAGGGGAACAGTTTTATCGGCGGTGCAGTGGGTAATTAACTGCGGGGGGGCCGAAGGGGGAGGAGAGGTCGGGGGGGATGATGCGCCTTAGGGGGTTGTTGTAGAGGATAGGAGGGTGGAGCGTCCAAGCAAAGCACGTGCGGGGCTTGGAGAATATTCTGGCTTACGGGATAACGGGGAGTAAAGGAAAATTAACCAAACAAGGCTGCCCGCATAACGCCACACCGTCCTATGGCAGGCCCAGGAGCTCAGGGTGGAGGGGAAGGAGATGTGTTCGGAGATTTAGCGCGCTGCCACGCACTCGGACGAGCAGCGAGGTCGACTATGAAGGCAAGGTTGGAGGATGTGGGTGAGCCGTAGGGTCATGTGGGGAGAGGGGAATTGGCTCGGGCGGGAGATGAAAGAGTGGGAGCTGGTAGAAAAGCTGACGGAGTTCATGACCTACTGCTGCGCGGAGAGGAAGAACAAGGAGTCGACCGTGGCGGGGAAGCTGGTAGCGGTGAACGTTTACCACGAGCAGTGGGTGCGGTTGTCATTACCGTTGCAGCATTTCAGGATCAAGGCGGTGAAAAAGGGGGTCAAGAGGGAGCACGCGGAGGCCGGGAACCACACGCGGGTGAGGAGATCGCTAACGTGGGAGATGATCAAGGCGGTGGAGGAGAGCATAGGAGAGTGGGGCGTGAGGGAGAAGATAGCGTGGATTGGCTTGGCTTCGTCGTATCAGCTTGTGCTGAGGGCACAGGAATCGTTTGCAGGGGAGGGGATAGGGGTGCGCCAGGTCAACTGCCTGAGGAAGGCCACATTGCCGTTTTCGAGAAAGGCATACAGCTGGGGCCGGAGAGGCGGGTGACGGCGGACATCGTGGAGGTGCAATTTAAAGGAGGCAAAGGGGACCAGAGGAGAAAAGGGGCGGTCATGGTGAGGGCGTACGGGGACAATGAGGGGGGAGCTCGGGGGGGATGCGGTGAATTTGTTGCTGGAGCTGCTCGAGTACTACTGGACAATAATCTCTGGGGGAGATAGCGCGCCGCTGATGGCCTACAGGAGTGGCGGGGAGTGAAACGTTCAGACGAGAGGGCAGGCGACGTACTGTCTAAGGAGCAGGCTGGAGAGGGTGGCGGAAAAAAAATAGGGATCGCATGGGAAGGGAGCAGTGGCGGGGTTGATACCGGAGCAATTCGCGCTGTTTTCGAGGAAGACATGAGCGACGAGGCTGGCGGAGATGGGAGCTCCACCGTGGGTGATCCAGAGGGAGGGGAGGTGGGCGTCGCAGGCGTTTATGGGGTACGTGAGATCGAATATAGAGGATCCCCTGTGGATCTTCAGAGTGCTGGTGGGTGGGACGGGCGATTCGCGTAGGTAGCCGGGGCAGGGGACGAGGTGGGGCGTGTAGGGGGGGGGGGGGAGAGTAGGCGGACAATGCGGCTTCTGGCTTCTGAATGAGATTTTGGCTGTTGAGGATGTCTGTCAGAGTGATGGGAAGGTTAGCAGCGTAAAATAGCAGGAATATGAGACGGGCGAGGGGGGGCCGGGGGAAATGGGCGAGGGGAATCCGTCACAGTTCCACCCACCTCCCCCATGGGCGCCATGGGATACTAGTGAACATGCATTCTTTCGTGAAGAGTAGGCCAAAGTAGAAGAATGTCCTAAGGCTGTTTCCTGTGCGGTTCGATTTCGAGCTTCAGATTTATATTTTTCGATCTCAAGAATGAAAGACCCGGATTGTGCAGTCCAAATATGCAAAATCCGACCGGATTTTTTTTATCCGACGACTTGGGTCACCGGATTCTCAAATCGAAAATGGCCTGCTCTCTAAATTCAAGATGTTATCCACGACAGAAAACAGCAGCAGAACCATCGATGAGTTGGATGGTGACACAGCTGTTTAGCGACGTTGCTTCGCGCCAGATGCGCGGTCGGCGGGCGGCGCATCCCTCCGTGGCCAGACTACAGTCGGTTGGCGCGGGCTCGGGCCTATATACCAAGACAAGCGCACTCGGCGCGCACCTCTCCGTGGATACGTACTCGTCGACTACACTGCTGCACAGCAGCAGCGGCAGCAGCAGCAGTCAGATACATTATGAAAAACAAAATACCAAGACAGCTTGACTCTAGCGCCCGACCCACGTCTCATCGCCGCCAGACCAGAGTCAGTCAGCCTTAGCTCGGACGCTCGGGTCCTACGCGCAGGGCGGCGCACCCAGCGCGTCTCTTCGCGGCGCCAGAACACAACAAAAGCAGTTGGTCTTGGCGTTTGCTCGAATCTCAGCACGCGTACTAAATCTTATTTTTCCGCATAGGACGACTGTTTCGATTTGCCAAGTCCACATCTGAAAATGCGATCGGGTCAAAATCTGAAGCTCAAAAATCGAACCGTATAGGAAACGGCCTGACAGTCTGGGGTTCGGCGCGTCGGTAAAAAAAGGGAAAAATCGGGGTAGGGGGGGGATGTTCCGGTGGAGAGATATCTGGCACTGGGATGTCACGGGAAGATCACAGCTACACGTATATTCAGGGCAAGTATACGCAGAGGCATCGGTACAGCAGTGGCAACAGTAGCAGGAGCTACAGCAGCAGCACCATCATCATCAGCAGGAGTTGAGAGGACTGACTGGACGCGAGGTAGGGGAGCAGAGATACAGTATGTGAGTCTTTCATCGCAATCTCCCGCCCACCCACCCGATGGCGTCTATAGGAGGGATTTAAACGGAAGGGAGGGGGGGCGAGAGAAGGGGGGAGGGGGGCTGCACGGGCATTCTGGCTGTTGAGGTTGTATGTCAGAGTGGTGGGCAGGTCAGTCGCGTACAATAGCTAGAATAGGAATCAGGGGAGGGAAGGCAGGGGGAAATGGACGAGGGGAATCCATCACAGTTCCACTCACCTCCGCCGTGCGCGCCATGAGATACGAACGAACATGCACATTGTCGCGAACATACTTTTTTTGCCTATACTACTGCTGTATACTTCCCTTCAGTATCGATACGAAGGGATGAAGGAAACTATTTCCTATAGCATAAGCATTCCTTATATTCATTTCGTTGTGCTTCGGTTTGCCTATTATTTCCTTCCGTTTTAGTCTTCTTCTGTACTATTTTACAGTAGATGTCTGCCACATCTCCAGGGGGACACGACACTTTTTTATTTTCGTTCTTATTAATATTATTAGTAGCTTTTAGAGTTCCTGACTCAATAAGAGTTCCTGCTACGTTACCGCCGGTGGGTCGTGATCCCACGTCTCTCTGTGGACACAGAGTGTTCTGTCTGTTGCACTACGACGGCTGAGTGATGACGTGACAAAGGGCTCAAACGAGGGTCTGATGACAGGACAAGAGGGAGAGAACTCTGAGAGAAGTGAGCAGGAGGGCGAGGAGGAAGCGTCACTCCTCCTGCCCTCCGGTCCCGGGACAACGGGACATATATGGACGACCCGGCGGGGTTTCTAGAATCCCGCCGGGACGTTGCATCAGGCAGCGGGGCCATCCCAACGGATCCGTTGAGCAGATGTAGACCGGTGGCTTCCCGGCGATGTATGGTTCATGACAGTCTCCTGACATAACCGAGCGAACGCTCCCAGAAATGGAATCTGGAAGGAGCTGGGTTTTCGACTATATGCGTAGGCGTGTTGTTACCGGGGACATGGTATCCACATCTTTCTGTTTTTCATAGAATGTCTATGCCGTGCCTGTCGAATCCAGTACGATGGCCTGGCATTGCATTGTCTATCTGCTTATTGCATAACAATGTAGTATCTGTGTCGTAGTTTTGTGACCACAGAGCTTGTATCTCTCTACAGCGTAGGTATTGAAGAATCGGCACAGACACTACTATTAATAGTTGTGCTGGATGTTGACGGGTAGACAGGACGGTCTAATTTGACGGGTGAAGAACACACACGAACATGCTTTGAGGAGACAGAAACCCAATTGGAGGTCTTCAATCCCCCGCCAACACACCCAACACACTACAGCATTCGGAACCCATGCCGGCCGCTGCACCGATTCCCTCTGTTCCCCCTCTGCCTTTTGCTTTTTCTGCCTGTTTTGGACTTTGGTTTGTTTGGTGTTTATTCGTTTTGTCTCGCCCGAATGTTCCTTCTTCCGTTTTATTTTTTCTTTCCGCGTTACCACGATCGGGGTATTTTTGTTCCGCTTTTTCGCGTTATTTTCTTTTAGAATGCACAAATACCAGGCCATCTAAGGATATCTGGTTGGAGAGGATGGATTCACAGCATAGATACTGGGTGAGCTTGTGTGTTAGATGTCGAGGGGTATACGCACATTGTAACTGCTGCGCTATTAATACTAGCTGTAGAAATTGCCTCTTCAGGACTGCACTGTTATAATAGTACTCCCGTTTTGGGGACAATTGGGAGGAACCTACCTGGAATTAGCGTTATTAATAGATACCTGGTATGTGTGTCTGTGCAGTGCAGCACTATTAACATGGCACACACACGAGCCCGCTGCTAACCCGTTTAATACTACAGTCCCGTTTTGGGACAAACTACTTATAATTTGAGTGGGTTGTCGCCAAAGCGGGACAGCGGTTCTTGAAGGGTTAAATACCAGGTAGATGTTTTGGAGTGACTCAACACACGGCGGCAACAAAACAACGTACACTGCAAGCGAGGGAGTCTGTTTTCGTTAGGGATGTTTTGCTTTTAGACTGAAATGCTACTGGTATTATTTGGGGAGATTCGAAACGCCGCTGGTGATGATGGTCGTGGTCTCTCACCGCCTCGTCTTACCTCGCTCGGATCCCTAGCATCGGGTACTTATCGAGCCTGTCGTATCCAGTACGATGACATGGCATTGCATTGTCTACTCTTCTTACTGGATAAGGTACCCTTAAATGATGTATTATTGATAACAACAGTATCTGTGTGTCACATAGTTTTGTGACCACATGGCTTGTACTCGTATTTCTCTGGGATCGAAGAATCGGCACGGACGCTGGTTGTGCTGGACGTCGACGGGTAGTAGGAATAGTTTTACCCTTTCAGTACTTCCGCCCTGTTTTCTGAGTGGTGTGTCCCCAAAATGGGACTGCAGTCCTAAAAGGGTCAATGTAAACAGTACACATACAGCCTCAAACTGCAGGAGAAACGCCTCACTCATATTCCGTACGTCAGGTTTGCTTGCTTTTTGTTTCCTCCAGAAAAATTGCCCACGGACCAATGTAATATCCGGATGTGGCACTACAGCCAGTACATACCCGACAGATACCACATCAGGACAACGTGGTATTAAGGCAACGGAGGATCCTTATCCCCCCCCACCCCCGGGTTTCACGGTGACTATATTCCAGATACTTGATCGAAACACAATTTTAACACGGCGTGTTTGGATCTTCGGTTGGTTCGTGCCTTAGCAAAGATCGAGTGATACAGCTCGGTATCCATCTACAGCAGCTTGTGATTATCTTCAGATTGGATGTAAGCAGTACCATCACACTGCACTTTCTCGACAGAAGCCTACACCTCGACTTCGAGGCGGTTGAGTGGGCAAAAATGTTTGACCGAGATTCGGGGCACACCAAACGAAAAAAAAAAAAGCCGCACCCGAACGTTTGCACTGTACGTCCAGGCAGCTACAGGTAGGCGATCAGAAACGATTCACGAGGTGTGTTCGTGAAGTCGAAATTGCAAGCCAGCAACACCAAAAACTCGCAAAATCGCTTCGATAAACACGTATTAATATTAATAGTACGGATTCGTATTTTTTGAGTTTTTTCTTCACACGGTCGGGCGCCTAGTAAAATGGCTACCTTACCGATGACAAGGTAGTTCTGACCGAATGCTGGCTGGTGTTCTGGCGGGTCTTTTGGACTGTTAAGCTAACGTTGTGCCCGAAAAAAGTGCGGACAGGGCAACAAGATTCCTGCATCAAGAGTATTTTCCGGCGTACGACTGGTTGGGCGCAACCAACTTCGGAACCATATTGAATGTAGGATAAATCTCTACTTTGCTGGATATTCGGGTCTGGAAGTTTGTGCTCTCGAGATCAAAACATTTATCGCCAGCGAGCGCGCGCGAAAGAGCGCGTGGCGGGGATGCAACCCGCCTATAGAGTGGACTGCACACATTCCATCGTGCGAGCGAAAACATGAGCTTGATCGGGGACGAACAGCCTTGTTGCGAGGCTGTCGAAGACTTCTCGAGATTTTCCAGCTCGAAAAACAAGACCGGGGCTGTTGACTCCATACTGAAATATTATACTCGCAAATCATATTTCTCCTCGATTATAGGGGTTATTTTTCGAACTCACAGTCAAGGTGAAGCGCGCGGAGGGTTTATGGGGATTAGCATGCGGGCGAACTTGCACGCCCAGCAGTCGTCGTGGCGGTAATGCATGGCTATCAAGGTTCGAGAACAACGACAAAAACGAAACGATTGCAGCTGTTTTTTTTATTGTTGCCTGTTGCATAAACGTTTACTGTAACTAATACCGGTATACCTGGTGTGTACGTGGTTTATGACGACGGTAGTTTCAGCAAACGCTATATATATACATATTTTTTTACGATTGATTTCGAACGACGAGTCCTCCCTTGCAAAGTTTGTCAGCCATGCATGACCCACACGGCGACTGCTGCAAGTCGAGCATCCAGTTAGACCGCACGTGGGTAGTGTGTTGGGCCACTCACGAGGGTGTTGGTGGTGCATGCCCATCCCCGTATACCATTCGCGCGCCTCGCCTTGACTGTGGTTTCGAAATATGACCTCTTCGCGGAGAAATGTGTTTTATACAATTTTAGTATGGAATTCAACAGCCCGGGCTACGAGGTGTTCTTTCGTTCTAAAAACTCTCGAGGGACCTTCGACGGCCTCGCAACAAGGCTGTTCGTAGCCGACCAAGCTCATTTTTTCGCTCGTACGATGGGATGCGTACAGTCCACGCTCTCCGTGGGTGGTCGCGCCGCCGCACGCTCTCTCTAGTGCGCTGGCGGTACTAACCGTTTTGAACTCCAGCGCATAGGCTGCCAAAACCGTGATTTTCGGGATAATGGGGTTTTGGGATAATGGAGTTTCACATTGTCATAGCAGCAGCAATTCACAAGGAAGGGGGGTCCATGTGCTCCAGGCTTGAATTTAACAACCGAGAAAGTAGCTCAGATCTTGGCAGGTTCGTTCCAAAGCTAGTCATGTCCGAGCAAGCTGTTCTTTTTGCTCGCACGATGGGATGCGCCGCCGACACGCAGGCGCACTCGCTTGATCATAATTCGCGGCTTTAACAATAATAGTGCTCGGTCTGGTCAAATTAAAAATCGAACATATCGGCCCCAATTGACAATGAATGGAATAAAGTATAGCAATGGTTTCATGTAAGAGACGTTTCTTTTTATTTTTTCGATGCAACAAATCTCCAGAAATCTTTGACGGCCTCGCAACAAGGCTGTTCGTGGCCGATTAAGCTCAATTTTTGGCTCACACGACGGGATGCGTACTGCCCACTCTGTAGGAGGGTTGCAGCCCCGCCACGCGCTCTTTCGTGCTCGCTGTAGCGGGCGCTAAACGTTGTAATCTCGAGAGCACAAACTCCAAAACCCGTATTTCCAGCAAAATTAGGGGTTTTTGGTTGCGAATTTGTTCGCGGCCTAACGGGCGTGATACCGGAAATCTCAGGAAGTTTCCCAAGAGGGGAGGTTCTTCATTTTATGGGCCGAAAAAACGTGCGAAAAGGGCTAAAAGGTTTTGGACTCTTGTCACTATTTGCAGCTACAGTAACTTCATCTGAAATTTCGAAAAAATCCCACCTGACATCTACACATGATTAATAGAAATAAGGGTTTTAGCCAAGATGAGGTACACCTGTGCCGGGGGGGAGAAGGGTCGACACCTGTGACCACGGCTTGTCCAGAAGATCGTCGGGGGTAAAACCTCCTACGAGTGGGCTGGAAAGTAAAAGTGATGACGAAAAAAAAAAAAAAAAAACAACAACAACAAAATACGTGGCCACTTTTCGGCCAAAATCAGTTACATGCTAAAAACAAGTACAAACCACACCCCTGGAGCCCTGCTATTGTTGGCCAGGCTGACATCGTAACTCATACAAGGTATGTACATACAACGGTTGTAATACAAACTCAACATAAAATTTTATATCACTTGTAAAATTCAGTAAAAATGGAATACAGACGAGACGTACTACACAGCTTGCAAAGTTGAGTATCAACTATTACGGGGGGGCATAGTAAATAGGACCAAATATTAGTAAAATTATGGAACTATATTTGTGTTTGTGTGCACCGTAGGTCCTGTTAACTATGGTCCCTTGTAATACTTGGATCAGTCGAACTCACATTTATTTATTTATTTATTTGGGATTCTTCTCCTTTTACTTTTCTTCTTCGGTTTGGTTTCTTTGTTGCTTCTCTTTCTTTATGGTGTATTTTGGTTGCTGGCGTATGTATTTATGTTGTACCGGCCGCACCTATTAATAGTGCGAAGGCAGGGTATTGCGTAGGCTATTAATGCATTACGGTGTGTTATCTCTGTGTCGTAGTCTGTGACCACAGAGCTCGTATCTTTCTAGGGCGAAGAATCAGCACGGACACTGGGCTTGCTGGATGTCGACGAGTAGAAGAACGGTTTAATGTGAAGAACACACACTCACAGCTGGCTGGCGTAATTCATAATCTTATAAAATACCTGGTACGTACTTTTTTTTTTTTTTTTTTTTTTTTTTTTCATCATCACTTTTACTTTCCAGCCCACTCGTAGGAGGCTTTACCCTCGACGATCTTCTGGACAAGCCGTGGTCACAGGTGTCGTCCCTTCTCCCCCCGGTACGTGCCTTTAGTTTTTATCGCGCATAGGGTTCAGCATTCCCACTGCTCGTCGATTTTCATCGAATGTACAGCTAACTCACGCTCTCGCGCTTTCCGCTAATCACAATTTTATGCGAGAAAAAGTCCCTATGAGCATGCACTCGGTGAGACTCGAACTCACGAAATTGATCTTGATAGGCTCGCGGACCACCTACCAAGCTGGTAACCAACGTACTTCAATATTTTATAAAATACCTGGTACGTACCGGTATCATTGATCAACATTTTTCCCTTTTTTTCCAAGTTGTGTGCGTTTTCTGTCGAAACTTCTGCGCGCGCCTGCTCGACAACCGACAACAGATTCCTGTCCAGAGATACCCTCCGTCCAATCAGAGGGCACATCTGCACCAAGTCTACACCACACATTACTGGAACCTTACGCCGTTCATTTCAGAGCCTGCGGATAGCCTTGTAGGTACAACATATCGGTACTGCTGCTGTGTATCTGGTAGTACATGCAATTGGAATACTTGTAGAGAGCTACGTAAAAAGTGAGAGCTACATGTACCTTGCAGATGATACGTACACCTCGCAGCTAACTTGCTGCTGCACAGATAACTGATGATGCTGCTAATATAGATATATCGCCATGCTCTCACATGCTGCTGTATATGGGTAGATGCATTGACCGACACTGGCGACGTAGTTCTTCCCTACGCACATTGACTCACATACAAAGAAGGCGGCCAGCAAAGAGACCCAGAGAAGGGTTGCTTTCTTCCTGTGTCTCTTGACCACACCTGTTGGCAGCCTGGGGTCGACGCGGAATCAACCGATCAAGCGGTGCAGCAGTACGCGAAGTAAAGGGATTCAATCACGTATCTAGCTCTACATGGAGATCCAACAAAGTCGTGGCGCAAACAGCGTAGGTAGATATAGGGGGGGCGGAAGCAATCCATACTGAACATGTGTGCATCCGCGCAATGAGTATGTGTGCAGCGCCATGAGAGCTGTTCTGTCGACGCGTAGAAATAACGGTTTGATGTGAAGAATACACACACTGCTGTCATCCCCGATGCACAGATAGGTGTGACCCATAAAACGAGCGAGGTTGTCCGCGTCGGATCAACCTAACGTATACCCCGAGTATAATACGATTGATTGTGTACTATAAAAATAAAGGCACGTACCGGGGGGGAGAAGGGACGGCATCTGTGACCACGGCTTGTCCAGTGGTCGAGGGTAAAACCTCTTCCGAGTGGGCTGGAAAGTAAAAGTGATGAAGCAAAAAAAAAAATAAAAAAATAAAAAACACGAGAGGCCGCAACCACTATTGGGTCGGTTTTCTCGAGACTACTTGGGTTTTCTTGCCCGATATTCACGCGCTTCTTACCACAGATTTGGCGAGGACGAAATCAAATCTTCGGCGGCGTGCTCTCCCTCGCGACCCATGGCTACGTTGTCATCGGTGGAGGCCATGCTGATAACCCTTCCCGTTGCCAGGAAAGTCCCTCCCGCCGACCGGATAGTTGTGATCCTTCAAGTGTCAATCAATCCCTCTCCTGCCTCTTAGGTTGACTTTTCGGATAGCCCCAGCAGCCAAACCCGGTTCTTGCTGGGAACAGAATACGAGATACGGAGGTAGTCGAAGTGTTGCAACAGCAGCTCGCCCCGGTGGCTCAGTGGCACCCTCGAATGGTGCTAGAGTCGATTCCGTGAGTTCAAGCCCCACCGTGGCGATAATTTCTTTATACCAAAAAAGGAAAAGGAACCGACTGGTAAGACCGCGTGGCGTGGGTAGGCGAAATTCGACGCTACTCGACGAGGGAATGCCCGAAGTCGTCTCGCGATAAAAACGAATTACACACCGTAGTGGGGAGGGGAGGGGGGAGGAGAGCCTTCTATGTGATGCCGGATCTGACTGGAGGGAGAGAATAAAACTGATGGAAAAAGAGAAGAAAAAACTAAATCTCTCTGGAAAAGCGGGAAGCGCAGGCCCATAGTTTGCAGCGTCGTCTCACGTCGTCTCTGTGTGATGCCTACCAGGTACATACATACCTGTACGATGTAGTATGACATATATTATGATTTATATTTTTATAATAGTGCATCAACCTCACGAAAATATCGGATACTTCCGAACGACTTCTTCTGTCTCAACCATGTGTCAACAACCTGCGATGCAACAATATACCAATCAGTGCTCGTAGAGCCTACAAAATAGTTGATGGACACTACGTACTAAGTACGAGATGAAGAGGACTAAAAACACTGATTGGTTGATTGGGTTGTTGTTCTTCGCATTGAATAACCTTTTGTACCCGCACTTCGCATTGAATAACCTTTTGTACCCGTCGACAGGGACGAGGCATAGAGGAGCCGGCTGCGCCACGCAGCTGAGGACGCCAAGAACGGCGACAACGGGAGGGGGGGAGGGGGGAATGGCAGCCGTACTGATACAGCTGTCGGCGAATGCAGAAACGAAATAATAGATCGGGTGGCTAGGTATCGGTTCGACTAGCTCTTATAGACTTTTGCCTGTACCTCCCTCTCTTTCGTGTTGCTCTGTCCGTGCAGCAGATATCTGCCCTTCTTGAGTACATACGTATGCTTTCTGTCTGGCAGCCTTTCTGAAGTCCTTTCGTCGTTTGTATTCTGTTTCATTCCAAATGTTTTTTTTATTGTCTTTTTGTTCTTATTTTTTTGGTCTTGCTTTTTCTTTGTCTTTCTTGTGTTGCTGTGTTCTCGTACCCGATTCTCTGGCATTTCACTTGCTTGACACTTGACACTTGAATTTGCGATTACTATTATTTTTTTGGTCTTCCTCTGTCGCACAGCAGTAGTCTGTGATCACGGAATCATTTTCTCTCTGGAATCAGGACGGACAATGGGTATACTGATGAAGCTGGGTAGAAAGGACGATTTAATGTCAAGACAACAACGACACCCAGGACACGCAGCAGGCCAGAGGTATAAGCAGACGGCCCAGTTCTTATACCTAGGCGGCACTATCCACGAAAACGCTGACCTCTCGCTCGAAATCGGTCGACGGATCCGTCTCATGCGAGCATGCCTCAAACGGTTCGACCTGGAGCTGTATGATAGGACGACCGCCCCCCTTAGCCTGAAAGTCCGAATTCTGAAAGCCGAGGTGATTGAGACCCTGCCGTACGGGTGTGTGACGTGGACCCTCAGAGCAGAAAACTTTGCCAAGCTTCGAACGGCTCACCACCAAGTCCTGTTGCGAGTCATTGGCTTCCAGCGCCGACTTCGTACTGACCATACCACCCTCTCCTACGCGAAGACCCTCAAGATGACACGTTGGGAGAGCATCGAAACGACCATCCGCAAACGGCGTCTCTTCTTCGGGGGGGGGGTGGCACGGCAAAGCAAGGATCGAGTACCCAGTCGGGTAATGTTCGGGACGATGGCTGGTGGGGAGAACCCGAGACCTGGCGGACAGGTTAAGACTTGGCATAGTGGCATAGTCGAAGACCTTAGGGAGTTCCGAGCAACCGAAGAGTCAACGGAACTTGCTTCCTTGGTGTTTGGAGTTGAGACCGCGCTGTGGCCCACTGCTGCAAAAAAGGCGGGGAAGTGATACCGGGGGATCCTCGAAGCAGCCGAACGGTTCATGGTGAGGTGGCACGAGGCTGAGGCTGAGCTGAGTAGGCAGCGCCGCGCATCCGCCGTGGGTGGTGTCCAAGGGAATGGGGGGAGGAGGGGCAACAAGAGGAGTAGCAGAAAACCCGACCAAGGGAATGCGGAGAGGGGGGGGGAACAGGGGTAGAAGGGAAACTGAAGTGGACGAAAGTAGGAAGGAGATGGCAGACAGAGTAGCAAGGTACCGGGCACACTTGAGAAGTAGAACATGGCTATACTACTCGTACCACCAACTGGTGCAGCTGGTTCGAACGTGGTCTTCCTTTCTTTGTCTTCCTTTTGTTTTTGTTTATTTCTGTTTCATTTCATTTTCTTCTTTTTGCGCTGACCCTATGTGATTTTCACGTTATTTTCTTTCTCTTCCTTTCTCCGATTGTTCTTTTTTCGCTGACCCTATGTGATTTTCACGTTATTTTCTTTCTCTTCCTTTCTCCGATTGATAAGCCTTCTTGAAGGAGTCGTGTGGCGTGTGGGTGGATGACGAGCCTGCTTTGCTTATTTCGTATTGTCTGACGTCGAGGGGCCGGGCATAGTTGACGAACGCTGGACGAAGGTGGCAGACAGGGTAGCAAGGTACCAGGCGGACCAGCAGGGAGACCCTGGCTGTGCTACTCGTACCATAAACTACTGCCGCTAGCTGGAGGATGTTTCGTGCTTGGTTTGGTTTGCCTGTTATTCTCCCTCCTTGGTTAGTCTTAATCTATCTGTTGACGACGACAAGTGATATTTTCCTCTTTTTCCTTTCCTTTTTTTTCCAGTTCGTTCTTTTCAAGTGTCTGCCAGATCCCCTGTGGGGGGGGGGCGATATTTTGCTTATATATGTATATGTATATATTTATTTTTTCCTTGTTTCTTTTTCTCTTTCCAATTGTCTTCTATGTTCTTGTTTTTCTTTTCTCTTTGTTTCGTTTCTCTAGTTCATGGAATGTGCATGTCGTGCCTGTCGTATATACGCAGTAAAATGACATGGCATTGCATTGCATACGTGGCAACGTACTGCTGTACCACCCCCTCCACGTCGCCACCGCAGACATGGATGGTGTGAGTCTGCCGAAACCGTGACCGCATTCATATTAGCATGGACAGCGAGGGAGGATGCACGGCAATTCTTGCGTGCCCACCCCCAGGATAGAACCGCGTGGAAGACACTGAGATCTGCGTGTGCGAACCTGCAGAAGGTGATTGCCGCAGGACTGCATGCGTACTTCGAAGCGTACCTCGCTGAAACCGAACGACTACTAGCGAACAACGACCAGAGAGGCTTTTACAAGCACCTTAAGAGTACGGTAGGATTGGAAGGGACTAAAGCGAGAAGCGAACAGTTCATTAGGGACGAGGATGGCACGCTGTTGCGGGATAAGGTGCGAATTCGTGAACGGTGGGGGAGGTTTTACCACAAACTTTTGAACACGAAATCGCTTAAACTCGATTCCACGATCATCGACCTCTTGCCACCACGACCGCTTAAACTGTCGCTCGGAGATGAACCATCCATGGACGAGATGACGGAAGCACTTAAGGGGATGTCAAACTGGAAAGCTGTCGGGCCAGATGGTCTCCCGGCCGAACTCCTGAAAATCGACCACCCCGCATTCGCCCAGTGCTTTCACAACATCCTTGTCAATGTTTGGGTAACAGGAGAAGTCCCCCAGCAATGGAAAGACGCGATCATCAAGGTCCTTCACAAAAAGAAGGACCGAACTGATTGCAACAACTACAGAGGGATTTCGCTGGTTGCCCACGCAGGCAAAGTCTTGTTGAAAATCGTCGCGTCGCGCCTCAGCAACTACTGCGAGACCGAGGAATTACTCCCGGAGGAACAGTGCGGCTTCCGCCCCGCACGATCAACGATTGATATGTTGTTCGTCGTGCGCCGGTTGCAAGAGCTTGGAAGACAGAGGAAAATCCCCCTGTACTTGTGCTTCATCGATCTGCAGAAAGCGTACGACTATGTCGACCGAGAGCTGTTATGGGAAGTACTCACACGTTTTGGCGTACCAACCAAGATGCTGAGAATTATCCGTATTTTCCACGATGGCATGCGGGCTCGCGTGCGTACGGATGACGGCGAGCACTCGGAATGGTTTGATGTCACGCAGGGGCTGCGGCAAGGCTGTGTGCTGTCACCGTTACTGTTCAACGTATTTTTCGCTGCTGCGTTGCACGTCGTACTAGTACGCTTTAGCCATGACGAAGCAATCGTAAGGGATTTGGTCCAACTTAGTGATGCTGGAGTAGCCGGGACGGAGGAGCAGGAGCCGTTGACGTACGTGCGAAGGGCTGTATGGGGCATGTTGTACGCCGATGACGCAGGGATTGTCTCGAAGTCGGCTGAAGGGCTCGCGAAAATGATGACAGTCATCGTGACTGTCTTCGAAGCAGCAGGCCTTACGGTGTCGGAAAAGAAGACAGAGACTATGCTTCTACAAACGCCAGACCAGAAAACCCTCGCACCACCGCTCGTTATCGAAGCAGCAGGCCAGAGGTATAAGCAGACGGCCCAGTTTTTGTACCTAGGCGGCGTTATCCACGAAAATGCTGACCTCTCGCTCGAAATCGACCGACGGATCCGTCTCATGCGAGCATGCCTCAAACGGTTCGGCCCGGAGCTGTATGATAGGACGACCGCCCCCCTTAGCCTGAAAGTCCGAATGCTGAAGGCCGAGGTGATTGAGACCCTGCTCTACGGGTGTGTGACGTGGACCCTCAGAGCGGAACACTTTGCCAAGCTTCGAACGGCTCACCATCAAGTTCTGTTGCGAGTCATTGGCTTCCAACGCCGACTTCGTACTGACCATGCCACCCTCTCGTACGCGAAGGCCCTCAAGATGACACGTTGCGAGAGCATCGAAACGACCATCCGCAAACGGCGTCTCTTCTTCGCGGGGGGGGGGGGGTGGCACGGCAAAGCAAGGATCGATTACCTAGCCGGGTGATGTTCGGGACGATTGCTGGTGGGGAGAACCCGAGACCTGGCGGACAGGTTAAGACTTGGCATAGATGCGCAGTCGAAGACCTTAGGGAGTTCCGCGCCACCGAAGGGTCAACGGAACTTGCTCCCTTGGTGTTTGGAGTTGAGACCGCACTGTGGCCCACTGCTGCAAAAAAGGCGGGGAAGTGGTACCGGGGGATCCTGGAAGCAGCCGAACGGTTCATGGTGAGGTGGCACGAGGCTGAGGCTGAGCTGAGCAGGCAGCGCCGCGCATCCGCCGTGGGTGGTGTCCAAGGGAATGGGGGGAGGAGGGGCAACAAGAGGAGTAACAGAAAACCCGACCAAGGGAATGCGGAGAGGGGGGGGAAGAGGAGTAGCAGGGAAACTGCAGTGGACGAAAGTAGGAAGGAGATGGCAGATAGGGTAGCCAGGTACCGGGCAGACTAAGAAGTAGAATATGCCTATACTACTCGTACCACCAACTGGTGCAGCTGGTTCGAACGTGGTCTCCTTTGTCTTCCTGTTGTTTTTGTTTTATTTTTATTTCATTTTATTGTCTTCTTTGCGGTGACCCTATGTGATTTTCATTTCTTCCTTTCTCCGATTGATAAGCCTTATTGAAGGAGTCGTGTGGCGTGGGTGGATGACGAGCCTGCTCTGCTTGTTTCGTACTGTCTGACGCCGAGGGGCCGGGCATAGTTGACGAACGCTGGACGATGGTGGCAGACAGGGTAGCAAGGTACCAGGCGGGCCAGCAGGGATACCCTGGCTGTGCTACTCGTACCATAAACTGCTGCCGCTACCTGGAGCATGCCTTGTGCTTTGTTTGGTTTGACTGTTATTTTACCTTGGTTCTTAGTCTTACTCTGTTGACGACTAGTGGTGTTTTCTTCTTTTTCTTTTTCTTTTTCCAGCTCGTTCTTTTCAAGTGTCTGCCACGTCCCCTACGTGGGGGTACGATGGTTTGTTGCTATACTGAAGTATATACATATACCAGGTATATTTTAGTAGTTTTTTTTTTTTTTTCTTTTCTCTTTCGAATTGTCTTTGTTTTTGTTTTTGTTTTTTCTCTTTGTTTCGTTTTTGTTTTTCTAAGTCATGGAATGTGTATGTCGTGCCTGTCGTACGCAGTATGATGACATGTCATTGCATTACATACGTGGCAACGTAGTATCTCTGTGGCGTAGCTTTGTGACCACAGAACTTGTATCTCTCTAGGTTTGAAGAATCGGCACGGACACTGGTTGTGCTGGATGTCGACGGGTAGAAAGAACGTTTAATGTGAAGAAAACAACAACAACAACAACAACTGTAGTATCTCTGATGTGCGTAGCTTTGTGACCACAGAACTTGTATCTCTTTCGGATTGAAGAATCGGCACGGACACTGGTTGTGCTGGATGTCGACGGGTAGAAAGATCGGTTTAAAGTGAAGTAAACAATAACAACAAGCAGTGTCTGTACTGATGATTCTTTTGTTTTTGTTTTTTTCATCACTTTTGCTTTCCAGCCTAACTTGTAGGAGGTTTTATCCTCGGCGATCTTCTGGACAAGCCGTGGTCACAGGTGTCGTCCCTTCTCCCCCCGGTATGTGCCTTTATTTTTTGTCGCGCGTAGGGTTTAGCATTCCCACTGCTCGTCGATTTTCATCGAATGTATGTTAAGGTCTTAGTCCGTTGGGCTAAAGGTAAAAGGTTAACCCATCGCCTACCCAATCTAAGCCTCATAACATGTAGCTATTAAAAACTCACGCTTTCTCGCGCTTTCCGCTTATCATTTTTTTACGCAAGAAAAAGTCCCTACGAGCATGCACTCGGTGAGACTTGAACCCACGAAATTGATCTTGATAGGCACGCGGACCACCTACCAAGCCACTGGGGGGACGCATGTGGGGTTGTTGCCGCAGTAATGTTGGTTGACGTACACAGCAGCAGCACAGCGGCAGTGTCGTCAATCGTTTCCCTCGAAAATGTCGGTAAGCTGCTCTCATGCAGGGGAATTACCCCGAAATAACAGCTGCTGCTGTTATAGCTGGTGTATTCTTCACATTAAATGTCTGTCCCGATTCTCCAATCCTGGAAAGATTCAAGCTCTGTGGTCACAAAGCTATTAATACACCACATACATACATAATACCCCGTGAAAAATGAATTGTTATGCTGTAATAAACACAGTGTGTAAGACCAATTATTATGGGAAATTATTTCAGAGCTCGCAGAACTGGGTTTTTAGGCCGTATATACGCGTTTTACTCGGCGGGAAAGCCGAAAACACCGATAGACTCCTCAAAATGCTCCCCGTAGTTTTTTGCGAGCTTTCAGGAACAACTTCCCGTTTCTCCAGAGTCCTAATTTAAATTTTGGAGCAGCCAATCACTTTTTCTCTGGAGGGTCAGAAATAAGGCTGTTGGTCTGAACTGGGGCCAGAAATGGTGGATATTCGAGGATTTTTCATGAAAAATCACGATGTCCTCAGAACTGGAAATAAATATGGACGAACAGTCCAACTACGACTCTGGAGAAACGAAAAAGAGCTCAAGAAAGCTATCGGAAAACAAAGGGGAGCATCCTGAGGAATCTACCGGTGTTTTTGATAGTCTCGTCGAGTAAACCGCGGATTTTCGGCAAAAAAAAAGCCAGTTCTGAGACGCCTTTAAAAAATTCCCGTAAAATAGCTGGTCTAAGAAGAGTAGACAATGCCATCTCATGTCGTACTGAATACGACATACACATATATATATTATTAGTTATCCCCCATAATAGCTCTCATTGATACTCCTGTTTTCGTTTATTTTTACTTCATTTTATTTTCTTCATTTTTTGCGCTGAACCTATGTATGTATGCTATGTGATTTTCATTTTGTTTCTTTCTCTTTCTTTCTCCGATTGATAAGCTTTATCGAAGGAGTCGTGTGGCCTGGGTGGATGACGAGCCTGCTTCGCTTGTTTTGTATTGTTTGACGCCGAGGGGCCGGGCATAGTTGACGAACGCTGGAAGGAGGCGGCAGACAGGGTAGCAAGCAAGGTACCAGACGGACTAGCAGGGAGACCCTGGCTGTGCTACTCGTACCATAAACTGCTGCCGCTACCTGGAGGATGCTTTGTACGTCGGTTTGCCTGTTATTTTCCCTTGGTTCTTAGTCTTACTCTGTTGACGACGACTAGTGGTGTTTTTATTCTTTTTCTTTTTTTTTTCCAGCTTGTTTTTTCCAAGTGTCTGGGGGGGGCACGATGGTTTGTTTCTTATATTTTTCCTTCTTTCTTTTTCTCTTTCGAATTGTCTTCATTTTTTTTTTTCTCCTTGTTTCGTTTCGTTCCTCTAGGTCGTGGAATGTGTATGTCGCGCCTGTCGTATGCAGTATGATGACATGGCATTGCATTGCATACGTGGCACCGTAGTATCTCTGTGGCGTAGCTTTGTGGCCACAGAACTTGTATCTCTCCAGGATTGAAGAATCGGGACGGACACTGGTTGTGCTGGATGGCGACGGGTAGAAAGAACGATTTAATGTGAAGAAAACAACTTTGTTGTGCATCCTTCGAATTGTCATGTTATTATTATTCTCTGCGACGTCGGGGGGGAATCCACTGGCGTGGCACGAGAGCGGCGACACCGGCGGCTGACTCTCGTTGCCTATCGTACTGCCAGTACCCGGGAGTTCCCCCCCCCCAGCCGACTGGCCGGGGCTCTAACAAACGCAGTCTCGGACGACCGAGACCCCCAATGGTAGTAAACCATTGACATACCCCACTCTCCTAGTGAGAGCCCCGAATCGCAACCAGTTAATCGCAAACAATAATAAAAGTATAATACGGTGTGGCCAGCACCATGTGGCCGCTCCGTTCCACCCACCTTCGAAAGAAGAAAGGGGCGGGTGGGCGGGAGAAACCACAACAGTAGGCCTAGCCTCTAGGCCTATCAATCGGCAGCGAGCAGTGCCGTGCTCTACTCGTGCACCTATCACGAGAAGCTAGGAGGGGGCACGGGGCGAGTATGGGTGTTCTTCTGTTCTCTCTGCCTCTGAACAAATTTAGTTTCCGTCGGTAGAGCCCATGACTATAAATAATGAATTCCGTCGGTTGTGAACAAAACATGCATCTCACGTGATTTTATTTGGAGCAGTAGAGACGTTGTATGTACTGGTAGTGGGTTTCCTGGTTTGAGAGCGCGCATTTTGAGAGCATGCCGTCTCGACATCAAATGTCGTCTCGACATCAAAACGACTTGAATCTCGATAACACTATTAATAATAATCGCTGGTGGAAATGTTGTTGATTGTGCCCTTCCTTCTATCCCCTAAACACGCCCGTATGTTGGGTCTGAAACGCCAACCGCACCACTCAATAACCTCGAATAAAGCGACACCGAGTGCCCGGGGATATCGTTAACTACTGCGGCACCTCAACGAACTTTTTCCAACTCGGATACTAGAACGATGGGAATTCGAAGCGTGACAGACGCCTTCAATGTGGGATTTGCTCGTACCTTAAATGGTCTTATTGAGCTGATTTGTGTGATTTATGTACATACCTGCAAATCGACCTACGTACGGAAATATTCGGTAGATTTTATGTTCCCTGTGGCGGAAATCGAGTTTATACTCTGGCACGGTAGCGTTTGTTACGTAACATTTTTAGTCTACTTTTCCATTCAACGACGTCGACGGTGGGACGTGAGATTATGAAGAGTGAGGTCCGTGGTCCGATTTTCACCTTCCTCCCTCAACAAAAGGGAAAAAGGAGAATGTCATAAAGATATGCCTGGTATCTGGATGCTTTTCCGGGGTCATGGGGGAAAGAGATGAGAGGCCCCCTGACCCCACAATATTAATTGATACATTGTACACTTTTTCTACCTCCGCTCCCGCGCCTCATGACAAGGTCGAGTAGCGCACCACCCGGCCCACGTGTTGTCCCCGTGTTCATGTGGTTCAACTCTTAACTGCATTACGCTACTGCTGCGTTGGAAGTTCTTCCATTTTTACTATTGATACTACTGTGTCCCACTCAGTCTTGGGATCGTATGCGCTACTAAGCGATACGCGTCAGCGCGTAGACCTTGTATAGTGGCTGAGTGGTATATGGGTGAGTGGGTGTAGGTTGGTGGGTGGGTAGGCAGCTGCCTGTGGGTGCGTCGGTTGGTGCGTGGGCTGCTTAGTCCAAAACTACCACGAACACTACCCACCAACGACACTTTTTTTTAAGCAGTGGGCGTAAATTAAAAACGTGAATGGGGAGGAAATGGAGACTCCTTACCCTCAAGACCTAGACATTATTGGTTGTCGTCTCCAAACGTATTTTCTGTTATGTATATATGCCAGGTATGGCTTTGTATCACCCACAAATAATCCTGCCAGTGAATAAGGTATCCTAACATTTGATTCTGAAGCCTCATTCAATTTATTTCCAGCCTCCCACATTTGCTTCGTAGCTACCTCCTTCACTGTGGTCCTACCTACCGCCGTAGGGGAGGAGGAGCCGTTTTTTTCCTAATAAATTTATAGATAAGTGTTGAATCTCATCCACACTAATCTATCATACATGAAGACACCCGAATCGGATGTAGACTGCCATTTTATTCCTCTGTACATTCTACCGTACTTAACTCCCCCAGGAGGGCGGGCTGGTTCTTCTTCCAACTTTCAGACCTCCCACCCCGTGCCAGACCTCTCCTGCTCACCCACAGCCACAAGTACAGCCCCGTACTATTAATAGATGGCCTTCTTCCTTTCTACCTCAACCCTTTTGCCTCTGCCCTTCCAGCTTAACTAACCGCACCCTCACCTACTTGATGACCCTCTTTCCCATCCACTCTTACTATTTTCAAATATTATTTTCAAACATGCCAGCTATTCAATACCTATCCACGCACCCCAGTTTTGCTTTGTTCAATCTTCCAGTTTGTGTTTGAATCTGCTATTACTATTGCTGCTAAGTGCTGGATCTTACCCAAACTTAATCTAGCATGTATGTACACAGCCGATATAGACTGCCACTTTCTCCTGTAAACCCGACTGTACTTAAACCCGAAGTCAGTATATCAATAAAATTCAAAATATCTTACTCCCTCAATTCAGTATAATAACACCCGAATCTCTCGACGGTCCAAAGCTGTGTCTTCCTTTTTAATGAACCAACCACTAAAAATACTCTTGCATACCACTGAAAAATTATAACAGTAGTAAACAATGCATAGGTGCGCGCACGGGCGTAGTACCATACTCATTGGTCCTCCCTACGTACGTGACCGTACATAATGCAGTAACATCAATAACAGTATTACCCAAAAACTGCATAAGCGGGGGGGGGAGGGGTTACCAAACGATCAAGTTGCTTCCAACTAGATCGGCAAACTATAAATCACCCAGCTTCAAACTTCAAAATCCGATACCCAGTGAGAAAAAACAAATTTATGGGTCTCGACTCTAAGCATGTCCGTACATGCGCACGTGCATCATCTACCCACCCTTGCTACTAATCTGAGACGGATGCCTTCGCCACGATCTTCGTTCTCCAATCTGATCTCCGGCCGCGGCTCAGGTCATCTTGCCCGCCTGCGTAATAGCACTGTCGCTCCCGAAGGATTGAACTCAACGAAAGCATGGGGCAGATACCGTAGGGATACATGACAGCACCATACACTCGTTTTTGTTGATCCAGTATAACAATAGCAAGATATCTGGTGATTTTCGAGTATATCATGCTACAACAGCAGTATGTGATGTGGGAGAGCAGTAAGGGTCCCAGGGGATGATGATCCACAGAAGAGGTGTGACACAGGTGTCTGTGCTTGGTCAAACTCAAACCTTATTCTTATACGTATGGCGTTCTCTTATTTTATCGATGCGAGGCTTGCTCAAAGGAGCAAGTGAGAAGAGGGGAAGGGAGGGGGGGCGAAGCAGATGCTTTTTGAAGCCAGAATTATCATCTGGCTTCAACCGGCTATAATTTACCCGCAAGGGTGCATGCTTCATCCTCAACTTCGATTGTACAACACCCCGTAAGGATGCATGCGTTACCCTCGACTTCAATAGTACAACACCCTGTAGAACCTCACGTACGAACATACCGCGCGCGTGTATCTCCGTCTCTTCGGCTACTTAGATCCTAGCCTGCGTATTCTTTTAGAAAATACAAATATCTTATCCAAACGGGATACGTACGTGTACGAAGGAATACTAGCCTGCGTACCGGATACTACAAATACGAAATATCTTATTCCAGACGGTAAAAGGAGTAATGAGCCATCCCACAGTAGGGATGCACCCGACGTTCCTGAGTCCGTCACATTAAGAACTCAATATATCACCCAATACGATACTTGAAAGAAATTCGTTCGGGCCATCGGACCGGCACTTGTATGCGCTGGTCCAAAAACGAATATACGAGTTGTTGTTTTCTTCCTCACAGGTAGTTCCTCACTTAAGGAACTCAATTGGTCAGAAACCTTTCGCCCAAAAAGTGCAACCCCTACCCGTGGGGTGACTCTAAGATCCAACTGGAACAACAATATCTAACGGCCTATACTGATGGTTGGTCTATATACTATACACCAGGGTACTCTATCACATTAGCCCACCCTGAATAGCCGTAGATGCAGATCCCACGACGATACAGAGAGGGCTACTTAGACATTAGCAATTCGGAAGAGGGGGTCGAAGATACTGCCATTCAAAACAAACGACAGTCCAATGAGACCATAGACCAACCCACACCTCGTAAATGAAGCTAAGACGCAGCATTGGTGCTGGAGAAGGAAAACGTGAAGGAAACGAAAGAGCAACGACAGAAAAGGATGTCGGCCGCGGTAGAATACGAGAAACACCAAGGGGGGGCCGGCTACTGTTGGCCCGATAAAAACACGTTGGGGCTATCCGCGTTGTAGGCCTATGAGAAAGGCGGGGAGAGATCGAGCAAGGTAAGGCACGAACTAGGAAGCTAACGGAAAAGCCGGCAATAGACTTGATGTAGGACGAAGTCCCCATGAAGCTAGAGCGAGAAGGACACAACAAGGTCCCTAGGTGTTTGTAACCAAAACGAAAAAAACGAAGAAAAGGAACAAAGAAGAAAGGAAAGAAAGATCAGAAAAAGAACGAGAGATAAGAAGGACGGAAAAAGAAGAAAGAAGGAAGATAAGAAAGACCAGAAGACCGAAAGACCACCCCTAAGGAAAGGCAAAAAGGAGGTGCAACAGGAAGGTAGACCCTGGAGGTGCAATGACACTTTTTGTTGCGAATTGCGTCCTAGTGAAGCAAACGGAACGTGGGGTGCTAAATGGAATCAACACACAAGGCGAGCGCGTGTCCCAGACAGCGAACGCACAGAACATCCCGGCCCGAAACGACAATCTAACGCATCCGCCGACCATCAGCTACGGTTAACTGGTCGGGCGGGTGAGTGTTGGGGGGGGTGCATTAGCTTTTCGTAGTACTCCGCGTGCTAGTCCTCCGGCCTGATGGCGCTGAAGGCACCATGATCCTTGAGTCGCGCTCCGTGAAGTGGTGTAGAGGGACGGAAGGAGTGTGATCTTGATCGGGCCCGGGTCGTCGAGCAAGCGGACGATGTAGGAGTGAGCGTAAGAGGTGTCGGTCGAGGCGCGCGGGGCGACTTTGCCCAACCACCAGAGACCATCGTGGGTCTTGTACCAGAGGTGTGCCCCGGCAGGTAGAGGTGAAGAGCTGAAACGGTGAAGCCAGAGGGTGCGTGGCACTAGGCTGTATCCGGGGGCGAGGAAGATTTCGCCATGGGATCGCGATAGTTTGCGGTGAGCGGCCCTGATGCGCATCTGGCGGTATAAACGGTTGGTCTGGCGGTGCTGTGAAGGGGTGCCCGACCAATAGCGGAGGATGTGGTATCGGTGGAGCTGTAGGTCTCGTTCGTGTTCCCAAGAAGGGCTAAGGAGTCCGGCCCAGTGTGTTTCGTACATCACAGCGAGAACGCCTCCCCGGCCACGAACGAGTTGGTGTCCCGAGACCTGATCGACCTCGAGGCGTTCGGGCGGTGGAGAGATGTCGTCGAAGGTGACGTGGAAGGGCGGGGACTTGTTGGAGAAGGAGCTGAGCACGTACTTATTTAGGTCGGCCGGTAGGTGTTTGGGGAGATCGTCAATGTCGTCGGGATTCCGGCAGGGCTTGCAGCGGAGAACGAAGATGCGGTGCTTGGAGTCCAGCCCCGGCATGTCCGAGGGAAGGTCAAAGTACAGGAGCGTTTCGTGAAGGGGCCGTTCATCCGGAAAGGCTGAAGCTGGTGCTGGGCCCACAGCAAGGATCTTGAACGGGCCAATCCAGTTAAAGGTTAGCTTGGTCTTGAAAACGGTGGCGTCGGTGCCTTTCTTGGCGCCCTGACGAATAGTGGCAGCTGTGTTGTAGATCCATGCCCAACCTCCGACAGAGAACGGAGGGGAAAGGCGGAGGGCGTCCATGATGGGGGCGTTGCGGCGGTCGAGGCGTAAGACGTAGACCGCGTGGAGTTCCCGGACGGCGCGGTAGGCGCGTTGCTGGCGAGCAGTAGTGAGGTCAATGTAGGCGAGCTGGTCCCGGTTGAGGCTTTGATATCCGCCGATGTTGGGAGAGTCAAACACGGTGAAAGGGGGAGGCGAGGCAGTCGGCCAATGTGCACTTCGTTGGGGGCCAGTCCGGTGGCGGCGCTGACGGAGTTGTTGTTGGCGCTTTTGATGTGAGGGAGATGCAAGCCCCAATCGTTTTGTAGTTCGTTTCCGACCATGGCGAGCATCAAGGCCATGGTGTGTTTGACGCGTTTGACGCCGCCGTTGGTGCAGGGGTGGTAGGAACTCGTGGAGATTTTGCTAATGCCGAGGCGCTCGTAGAGGGCGCGGGAGAGTTAGGCGCAGAATTGAAGGCCGTTGTCGGAAAGGAGAGTAATGGAGCATCCCCAGAGAGGGATGTAGCGATCGACGAGGATGTCGGCCGTGCCGGATGCTGTGAACTTAGCTTCAGTAGTGGCATACATGTCGGCGCGGCGGCTGAAACGGTCGGTGAAAAGCAGGCCGTAGGCGTTGCCCCGAGGTGTGATGGGTAAGGGCCCAAAATAGTCGACGCTGACGAGAACACCGGGGTCGTTTGGTAACGGCAGGGAGAGGGTGGACCAGCGAATTGTTTGTCGCGAAGTCTTTCGCGCCTGACACTTGAGGCAACGGCGGAACCACCAGCTGGTGGAGATGTCCATGCCGATCTACCAGTAGAAGCGCATAAGCATGCTGAGTGTCCGAGCAACACCCAGGTGGCAAGGGGTGGTGGAGTGGCAAGTGTGTAGGACTCACGGTCGCATCAACATTGGGACGTAAAGGCGAGGTGGCTATGTGAGGGGTTGCGGCGTAGTCGTACGAGGTTGGCCCAGAGGAGTCATGTGTGGTGGTCGGTGAACGAGAAGGACTGCGTCATCGTCGGTTGTATGCAGCTGGCCTTTCGCGGCGAGGGCGAGGGCCTCCGAGAGAAGTGGGCGACGGGTCGAGGGAAAGTAGTCTAAGAGGTTGCCCGGTGGTGGTGAAGGTGAGCCCAAGGAAAGATGTCTTATGGTAGCTGAGCAAAGGGGTTCGGTGCGTTGTTCGCGCGCCCAGTCGGTGGAGGTATAACGCTCAACCCCGGAACTAAGGTGTTGGTCGTCAGCAGACCGGACAACGGGTTCAGGTAGTGGGAGTGGTTGAGTAGGGGAGGGCGGGGGAGAAGGCCCTGGGGCGGTGGACTGTGGTGGTGGCAGGGACACTGGTGGCGTAGCGCCGGCTGGAGTCACTTGAGAGGGGGAGTCTGGAGCGGCGCCGCGACGAGCTGCATCCGGTCGCCGAGGCAGTGGCCTGGGTGCGACTGTAGGCGGATGGCGGTAGGTTGGTGAAGGTCTTGAGACTGCCGTAGTTGACGTCCGACGGCCAAATCCGTAGTCCGCAGGAATAAGGGGGGTCCCAGCAGCAGCGGCAGAACGGTGACGGGTCCGAGAAGAAATTAGGCCTGACGAGGTACGAGGAGTGGCCGAAGGTGAGACGCCCAAGGTGGGCGATGGGGAGACGAAGGGTGGCCTGAAAGCCACACCAGTAGGAACTCCAGCGGTCACGGCGGCTTCCTCGGAGCTGGAAGGCGATTCGGCGATGGAGTCGAGGATAAAGAGGTGACCGACGAAGGCGCTGCGAAGCGAGTTGACAGTGGGGTCTTGGGCAAAGCGGGGGGCGGCGGGAAGGCTGCGAGGCGGTCCAGTGGCGGGGCCTTGAGCAAGGCGGGGGCCGGCGGGAGAGCTGCGAGGCGGTCCACCGGCGGGATCTTGAGCATGGCGGGGGCCGGCGGGAGGGCTGCGAGGTGGTCCAGCGGCGGGATCTTGAGCAAGGCACGGGCCGGCGGGAGGGCTGCGAGGCGGTCTAGCGGCGGGATCTTGAGCAAGGCGGGGGCCGGCGGGAAGGCTGTGAGGCGGTCCAGCGGCTGGATCTTGAGCAAGGCGGGGGCCGGCGGGAGGGCTGTAGGGCGATCTAGCGGCGAGATCTTGAACGGCGGTAGAAGCCACAGTAGAGCAGGGGGTAAGAACCAAGTCCGAGTTGTCCATACGTGGTCCGTGTCGGCGGAAATCGCCAAAGTCGTTTTCGGTGCAAGGAAGTGGCGGGATGGTGTCGCAGGGAGCGGTTGAGGGTGGGACAAGCCCACCCAGACCGATGCCCGGGGTGAAGGGGTCGATCGGAGTAAAAGCGCAGTCTAGGTAGATACCGATTGTGTCGGGAGGGGTGAGGCGGTTGGGTCTGGTGAGGTCTAGATCGGTCATTAGTTGTGGGAGTCGCGACAGGAAGTCGGCATTGCCATTAGCTGAGCCCTTTCGGTACTCCAAGGTGTAGGAGTAGGCGGAGAGGAATTCCAGTCAGCGTTGGACGCGAGCGTTGTGTTCACCGACTTTAGCGATACTCTCAAGTGCCTTGTGGTCAGAGTAGATGTGGACCTTGGTGGACCAGAGGTGGCCGCGGAGGTGTTTGATGGCCCAAACGATGCTACCGGCTTTAAGGTCGAGGAGGGTCCAGGATCGTTCGTTGTCGAGAGTGGTGCGGCTGATAAAGACGATGGAACGGACGGAACCGTCGAGTTGTTCTTGTTCGAGAGTCGCGCCAAAACCGTCGATGCTGGCGTCGCAGTAGAGGCGAAAAGGTCGGGAGTTGTCGGCAACGGCATCCCAGTCTGGGTATACCTAGATCGGACGGGTAGCGAGTTCGTGGAGGATCTGGCGAACGATAGTTTTCATTTTCTTAGTGAAAACGAACTGAACGCCTTGTTTGAGCAGGGCGTTAATGGGTCGGAGCCGAGTGGAGAGATTCTTCAGGAATTTACGATAGTATTCAATGCCTCCGAGGAGTGACCGCACTTGCTTGGTGTTCGTAGGCATAGGCATCTGAGTCAGGGCAGAAACCTTGTCGGCGTTAGGGCTAACGCCAGAGGAGGAAATCGTGTGTCCCAAAAAGTCGGCGCTGGTAGCGCCAAGCTTGGCTTTGGACGGGGAGAGCTTGAGGTTGTGTTTTCGAAGGCCTTCGAAAAGGGAGCGGATATTGGCGACGTGGGCCGCGGGGTCGGGGTCGAAAACTATGACGTCGTCAAGGTAGGCCGCTACGCGGTCAAGGTCTTTGATGACCTCGTTGAAGACCTTGACAAACCAGCCAGGCGCGGCGCTGCTGCCTTGGGTCATGACGAGCAACTCGAAGAGTCGGGTGGGCGTGCAGAAGGCGGTCAGGGGTATGGTGTCCTTGTCGATGGTGATGTGGTGGAACGAAGACACGACATCGAACAAGGAGAAGATGTGGCCTTTCCCGAGGGAGTCGAGAACCTCGTCGACGCGGGGGATGGACAGTTGGCCCAGGGGGCTGATGGCGTTAAGATTTTTGTAGTTAACGGTTATCCGAACATTTCCGTCTTTTTTGGGAATGGCGACCATAGGGCTGGAGTACGGGGAAGTGGAGTGTTGGATCAGACCGGCAGCCAGATATTGGTGGAGCACAGCGTCGGCCGTTTTGGCGAGAACAGGGTTGATGCGGTAAGGGTGGGAAAAGACGGGGGCGCTACCCGGGGGGATGGAAACCTTGAACGGAATAAAGGAGCACGAGCCGAAGTCGGTTTTGGACGTGGCGAAAACGTCGGAAAACTCGCAAAGAAAGCCCCCCAGAGCTGTGATGACCGAAGGGGACCAACCAGAACCGCGGAAGTCGAAGGAGATTTCGCGCAGGTGCATCAGGAGTTGGTCCCAGACGCGGAGAAAGCTTGTTCGTTGGTCAGCAGTCAGGCGTTCCAAGAATTCGTTGCAAGGGGTCTTGGGGGGTCAGAAGGAGGTGTACCGTCGTCATGTACGGGGGATGTTGTCGTGCAGGGCGTGGACGTCGGTAACAGCGGAGGCTGGAGGTAACTTCGTGGGGGGAACTTGCAGTGCTGAGACCGGAATTTGTATGAGGAGAGAAGAGGAAGTCCCCAAAATGTCGCCTGGTTCAAGATAAGTGAATCCCGAAAGCGGGATATTCTGGTAGCCGTTGGCGAAGAAGATTTCTGTTTCGGTGGAAAGACCGTCGCGGGGAAGCATGTCAACAAGGTAATGGCCGGTGGGCGCCGGAATGCCGAAGGAACGCAGCAAATTAACCGGAACGAAAGACGGCGTAGCCGAAAGTGAGACTACGTGAACGCCGGCGAACTCGAGGTGTATGGTTTCATGCGAAGGACGGTTGTCGTGAACGAAAGTGGAGAGACCATCCTTGTAAGGGGTGGCTAGGGAGAGCTCGCCAAAGAGTGGTCGCGAAGGGAGGCGAGGCAAGGTGGTGTACGTGCGTTGTTCGAATCACATCCAGCTGTCACGTCCCAGTAGAGCGGGGTGTTGCATAGTCCCATGTGGCACGATGCACGCCCATACGGCGAGTTCGGCGGAGGGAGTGCTGTTGTGCAAGAACTGGATGCTGAGTCGGACGGAAATCGAGGTGAGGAGCGGCTCGGATTTACCTAAACCGCCCCAGGAACGAGGAGAATCGTGTCGTTCGCAGATGTCCGACGCAGCGTTGTTGCGCTTCATACGGGCCCAAGCTTCAGCGGAGATGAAGGTCTGGGGGGAGCCGGTATCCAGGAGAGCTACTAGGCCGTAGCGGTTGGGTGCGGAGGGTCCACTGTGTACTTTGATTCTGGTCGTGAAGGAGGCGTCGTCGACGGTAACTATACCACTCGAGAGGCCTGGTCCGTGTTCGGCAATGAGGGAGGGGAGCGCAGGAGGGTGACCAGCTCCGGACGAAATGGCAGAGACCAGTGCGTGCGGAGGAGTGGCTTCAGGAAGGAAAGGGGGCAGTAGGTGATCCAGCGTGGAGTGAAGTGTAGAAGCTGGAACGGTTGCGCTGATCTCGTGGATCCCATTTTCGGAGGGTGAGACGCGAGAGGCGCAGAGGGCGGGCGAGGGTGGAGGGGGGGAGGCAAGCTGGTGACGGATCTTCATTAGGATGTCGCCCAACAGGTTGAGTCCCGGCCAGTGTGGAGGTTGTAAGGCTCGCGTATCGTCACACCTGAAGCCGATGCCCCAGACGGGGTCGTAAGGACTTGCTTCGGCGAGGGACTTGTTGTGTTATAGGGGGAGCCGAAAACTTGGCGAGGTTGCCCTTGAAAACGATGTCGTACCGATGCTGTACCCGAAGCGCTTGATTAAAATTGGAGACGGAGCGACCGAGGCGTTTTGGATGTGCGGGATTCGGGGAGGACATGATCTTCCGGCGAGTTGCTGTGTCGCCGAAAAGCTTGGCCTTTCCCGACATCATGTACTGTTCCGCGAAGTTGTAGTGCTCGTTGTCTACGGTGAACGTCGAAGGATACCACTGGGAAAAGACCGAGGAATGATCCCAAAAAAAAAGAATTTGGGGGGGGCTCAGGGTCGAGGGGAGTGGGGAGGGGACGCTGTGTGGGACATTGTCGGGGAAGGCGTGGGTGAGATGACTTCGCTCCCCGAAAACGTGTGGGGTAAGGTCGATTGTGACGAGGCCCCGGGAGGATGTACGTGACGGCGAGACGCTCGTGACGGAGCACCCTGGGAGTCCCTGCTAACAGGTATTTAACGTATGCGGAGGAGGGAATAACTCGGAAGAACATGCGGTACCTGCAGTAGTCCGTGACCGGGTTGTGGGTGTCGGTACAGGTGGCTCCTGGAATAATCTTGGTGACTTGGTCGAGTCTTCCGCGTATGAATCCGCGGGGAAACCGTCCCTTGGGCCCACGGAGAGTGGTGCGGTCAGCACGGGGCGGGAAGATGCGAGTCCGGGAGATCCTACAGAACCAACGGAGGTCGAAGTATGTGCTGTCCGGGATCGACGGACGCCGGTTGACGTGTGCCGATAATATCGTTCGTCAGAGGACGTAGATGAGTTGAGAGTCGATGGCCCTAGGGGAGGAGCAGAGCCGGAGAGGGAGTGGATACCACTGTTGGCCGTTGTTGTCGTGTCGCCCACCAGATTGGCAAGATCCGTCGACATTTCGCCAATGTTGGGCAAGGCGCGGCGTCACGCATCGACTGGGGACACCGAGGGGAACGTTGAGGGAGTGCTCGGTGTGCCGCCTCCTCCTGCCGACACCTCAAACCAACTGCTTGAACAAGGGAGCCAACCCTAGATCGAGGGGTTGATATTGAAGATAGGTTAGAAGGGGGGACAAAAGAGGGGGAGAGGTCGGGAGGGTAGGTAGAGCCGGCGGCTCCTGAACAATACGCTGCCCGAGGGTCCAGATAGGTACCCGGCGCGGTCGCGTGTAGTGCCGCTGGTGAAGTCGTGAGCGGTTCTTCACCATCGGCTGGTCAGTTAGTACGGAAGGTGCCCGGTTGCCGGGAGTTTTGATTGCCTCCGTGTTGTGAAGGACCGAAGCGCATGTTAGCTGGGGTAGTAGAGGTCTGGGTTGTGGGACCGGTTACGGTGAGGGCAGATGAGGGAGGTCCTTGAGGGGGGGAGGGGGGAGTGAGCTGTGGTGCCGAATTATCCCGAGAGTGGTGGTTGTTGGGAGAGTAATTTGTCCACTGAGAGCCTGCAGCTCGGCCGGAGTTGCTGTGGGAGCGCTCGTTTTAAAAATGGGAGTTGGACTGGCGGTTGTTATTGGAATTGCCGGCAGAGTTGTGTCCCCTCGAGTTGGAACGCTTGGAATAAAAGTTCGAGTTCCGATGAGCATGGCGTTCATCTGGTCCCCGACGGTATGAGAGCATACGTTGTTGCCACTGTTGAAAAGCGTAGCCTCCGTCGTTGAGCTGGCCGTGCCGGGGATAGAGCACACCTAACTTGTTTATGAAGCGATTTTGACACGTTTGTACGCTGTGGTCCTGCCCGCCGCAGTTGAGGCATACGCCACGCCATGTGCGAAGAGCAGTCGCTCTGGCAGTAGCGCCAAGGAGAGGGTTCCAGAGGGGGGGGTCGGTGGTCGAAAACGTGGTAGACACCATGTACACTTCGTCGAAGTGTTCGAGAGGCCAGTGGTTGTAAGCCAGAGTGATAGGGTCAATGTCTGGGGACGTAGAGACGTTCATGACATAAGGGTTGCGTTGGGAGCTTTGTTGGTCTGGGTTGGAATGATTGCGCGAACGCGTCTGCTTAGCAGGGGCCGATGACAGCGGGGACGACGAAAACGTCGTGCGGCCTCCTGGGGAGGTATGACAAACATATTTTTCGCCATTTATGGCAGGTGTATTATTCGTAGCGTACACTTCATGAGCCTGCCACATGGCCGAGACCGAAGGGAAAGGTTCTACCTCAGTCATCAATTCACCCGGGTACAAAACCGGAGTCAACGCAGGAAACTGTCTACTAACACAGGTCGGCACTACCTCTAACACCATGGCGTGGCTAGGCTTAAAAAACTTTTTCAGAACCTTGCACCACCGATGTCAACTCCCTCAAAGCCCGCAAATAAATCGATATAGTTGGGCTCGGGTGGTCCCGCTCGTGTCCCGTGATGGAAGGAGGTATCGAGATACGACCTTGTAGACTCGTATTAAGAGAAAGTGTAGAGACACTTCTGCGGACATGGCTGTAGTAACGGAGTGTAGAAACACTCCGTTTGTTCGCAACAGTGTCTTGAATTTCTTGAACGACGCTGGCTGGCCCGGGGGTTTCGTACTGGGAGGGGTGGAAAAGGGACCCGTGCCCAGGCTGGTTTGGGAGGGGGGGGGAGTCATGTACCCCGGAGAGGGAGGGAAGGGGGAAAAACCGAAAAACAATAAAAAATAATGCAAAAGTCCGGAGGAAGGTGGGCACGGGAAGGTGGTGTCCGTCGAACGGGTGGAAGAGGGTACCCTGCCAACCATTTAGTTGACTCGCTTTGTGATTCAAAGGCAAAGCTGTCGGTAAAATCATCCTCCAAGTGTTGACTCTGTATCTGAAGACCGCTGTCGGTTGCTGTCAGACTCAAAGACCGAATAATTGTACTGGTATTCGCGTCTTCTACGTCGCGAAATGTGTTACAGCAGTAGTAGTCGTCAAAGGTTCGGCTGATTTTTTATCCGGAAAATAATTTCCATCAGCACGACCCACAATCTCAGTCGCACGGTCTAAAATTCCGTCCTATTTATTCAAGGCTGCAAAAACGTGCAAATCGAGGAAGAAAATGCTATCAGGACGGCTCAAAATTTCTCTCGCATCGCCGAAGATTTCACCATATTTATAAAAAACTGTACAAGTGTGCATTTCTGGAAGAAAATTATGATTATGCTTGTCCAAAATGAGTGCTGTTGTATCGTTGAACATTTCGTCATAGTTGTCCAAAGCTGCAAAAGTGTGCAAATCTGGAAAAAAAATGCGATTAGGACGGCTAGAATTTACGTATGTTTGTTCGAAAAAATGTCATTCGAGAGAGTTGCATGTTTTGGCAAATCTGAAAAAAAATGAGATTAGGAAGGCTGGAATTTGTTTATGTTTCGTCGAAAAAATCGTCATTCGGGAGACTTGCATGTTTTGGCAAATCTGAAGCAAAATGCGATTAAGACGGCTGGAGTTTACGTATGTTTCGTCGAAAAATTCATCACTCAGGGGGCCTGCGTGTTTTGGCAAATCTGAAAAAACAATGCGATTAGGACGACTAGAATTTACGTATGTTTCGTCGAAAAAATCATCACTCAGGGGACCTGCGTTCAGGGTTTCTCTGTAACGCGGCACGTGCGAGGTCCAGGAAATTTTCAAGCTTATCAGGGCTTAACGAAGACCAATGAACTGCGTGCTCTGTCTGAGGGAAATCGGACAAAAATGTAGCATCATCAAACTGTGCGTTATCCAACTCATCATTCGCGGACGGAGCGACTAGGTCCGTGGGTGGAAGCGGGTGAGGTAACTGTAACCTGTCCATTACACGCGCAAAATGACTGGTGTGGAGAACGAGGTGCCGGGTGTTCGCAAACAATTTCATACAAGGCCTCATCGCGAGGATATGGTAGATGAAAATCGTATGGGCTACAAGCGTCGGTCGGCTCTGTGGGGGTGTACGACGGAGTATTTCTGGTCTTGAGCCGTGATAGTTGGTGCGAGTAAGCGTTCAACGCAGCGATAGTCGCTGTCGGTGTCGACATGAGCTTATCGGCATCAGCAACAGAGATGTGCATTTCAGCGACTTCTGCTTCGTCATCGAAATCCAAACTATAAATAGCTTCATGAAAAGGATGATCTGAGGTGAGATCACTACGGAAAGCTCGTCAGACGGGGCGACCATTGGAAACGCACGGGCGCGAAGGCAAAAGTAGTTTAGCAGGCGCAGGCGCGCGCGCTACGGCGGTCGTCTCTACAAGCGGGCGCATCGCGCGGGCGTTGCGTTACGTTGCAGTGCTACCCAATGGAGAACACGAACGCTGGTAGACGGAAAGACAAGGACAGAAAAGAAAGGAAGAAAGACAAGGTACTCTAAAATACAGTGACTCGACTCATGCCAAAACAAACAAAAGGAAGGCTCACACCTAAAGAGAGGAGAAGGCTCCAAGAACAGGTCGAAGCGGTGGCCACGAGCAGAGATGTAGTCCGATAGACGCCGCCAATGCCGACGACACCAATTGTGATGTGGGAGAGCAGTAAGGGTTCCAGGGGATGATGATCCACAGAAGAGGTGTGACACAGGTGTCTGTGCTTGGTCAAACTCAAGCCTTATTCTTATACGTATGGCGTTCTCTTATTTTATTGATGCGAGGCTTGCTCGAAGGGGGCAAGTGAGAAGAAGAGAAGGGAGGGGGTGGAAGCAGATGCTTTTTGAAGCCAGAAGTATCATCATGCTTCAACTGGCTATAATCTACTGGCAAGGGTGCATGCTACATCCCCAACTTCAATAGTACAACACCCCGTAAGGGTGTATGCGTTACCCTCGACTTCAATAGTACAACACCCCGTAAGGGTGCATGCGTTACCCTCGACTTGAATATTACAACACCCCGTAGAACCTGACGTACGAACATACCACGCGCGTATATCTCCGTCTCTTCGGCTACTTAGATGCTAGCCTGCGTATCCTTGTAGCAAATACAAATATCTTACTTCAAACGGGGCACGTACATACGTGTACGAAGGAATACTATTAATAGCCTACGTACCGGATACTACAAATACGAAATATCTTATTCCAGACGGTAAAAGGAGTAAGATCCAACTGGAATAACAATATCTAACGGCCCCTACTGATGGTTGGTCTATATACTATAAAACAGGGTACTCTTATCACAAGTATGTAAGATATTACCATCCTACACGTAGTATGTACTGATATTCGGCGTCCCCGGTGGCTTGGTAGGTGGTCCGCGTGCCTATCAATATCAATTTCGTGGGTTCAGGTCTCACCGAGTGCATGCTCGTAGGGATTTTTTCTTGCGTAAAAATTGATTAGAGGAAAGCGCGAGAGCGTGAGTTATAGTTATTCGATGAAAATCGACGAGCAGTGGGAATGCTGAACCCTATGCGCGACAAAAATAAAGGCACGTACCGGGGGGGGAGAAGGGATGACGCCTGTGACCACGGCTTGTCCAGAAGATCGCTGAGGCTAAAACCTCCTACGAGTTAGGCTGGAAAGTAAAAGTGACGATTAAAAATATATATATATATACTGCTGCTGTCCTTTCTCCCTACTCGAAATGCAAGCTCTTGCTTTCAGTTTATACTAACTCCAAAACCAGTATAAAAAATCATGAAAAATGTATCAGGTACGTTGTTGTTGTTGTTGTTGTTGTTGTTGTTGTTGTTGTTGTTGTCTTTACATTAAATCGTCCTTTCTACCCACAGCTTCATCAGTACACCCAGTGCCCGTCCTGATTCCTTATCCTAGAGAGATAATGATTCCGTGGTCACAGACTGTGAGACAGAGGAAGACCAAAAAAAAAAAAAAAAAAAAGAAATAAAAAACAATCGCAAATTCAATTGTCAGGCAAGTGAAATGCCAGCGTACCGGGTACGAGAACACAACACAAACAGGACCAAACAAAAAAAAAAAAGAGCAAAAAGACGATAAAACCGAAAAACAAAACTTTAAAATGAAAAAAGAATACAAACGTCGCAAGGACTCCAGAAAGGCTGCCAGACGGAAAGCATACGTTGTACGGAACTTCTATTAATACTGGAAAAATCTACGCGCACTCCATCCAGAGATAGTGCGTACGTTAACATATCAGGTTCATCCATTAGTAGATGGAGCACCAAAACATTTGAACCAAAACGATGAAATATGTGATGTTTACGCAAATTGAGATGCTATTTCATAATCATCCATTTGCCACAACATTAATTCCAGGAAAAACCAAAAACGACTCAAAACAATCAACGCCTATACACCGTGGTACCATACCACACCAGCCTAGCAATAGGCAGTACGCAAACCGTGATGCTGAAAATGTACAAATAATTCCCCATCCAATTGCCAATCAATACGAAGCCAACACCAAATTTCAGCTTCCAGCCTGCCAGACAGAACAACTCCCTGTACGTGGTACAATCAATGCAGTGGTCTACCAGGGTGGTACTGAAACTATTAGTATTACATCAATAAACAGTAAAGATGACTGGAGTTGCTCGTATACCATTCAATCACAACCAGAAATACTCTACAGCTAGCTGCTGAAAATTCCTTCCTGCATGTGCTTACTTCCCCGCTCTCTTCCTCGTTCACCATCCGCTCCCCCTCTTGTTTCCTATCGTTGAGCAGTATTGATCACCTACTCTGGCCGACGGTGGGAGATGACGAAATCGCGGATTTTTTCGCTCGACGGCAATCGCAATCAAGGATGTAGCGCTCGATGGTGGGGCGTTGCTCTCCTGGGCTTATGCTCCTCTCCGATCTGCTCCAACTTGTACTTGTTGTGCGTAACTAACGTCGGCCGTGTCTCGCCGGATGACATGTTGCTGCTGCTGCTGGTGGTGATAGTCTCGTTGGTAGTAACACTGCAGTTGCTGGTGGTACTACTATTAACATTACGGTATTGTTATTAATAGTTGTTATTAATATTAAAAATAGGTAAATACAAGGCTTTCCTTCGGAGTGGGTATTCCGTCGTTTCTGGTACAAATACATACCAGGTACCAAGTATAGTTTGGTTGGCTTTGGGCTATGACGCCAATTGCAGATATATGCTGCAATGGGGTAATAGCCCAAAGCCAACCAAGCTAAATGTGTTGGTGTAAGAAACGGTGAAGGATGTAATAATCGCGTTAAATTATGAATGTAATGTGAAAGGTAAGATCGGGTGACGCAAGAGTAAGAATGACATTCGTCTAATAATAAGATTCGTCTAATAATAAGAATAACATCTTTCATCAGTGCAGGGAGAGAGTGGAGTAGTGCTTGGCATGTGGATGATATACAACATACAGCTGTTGTTTAAAGGAAGGTGTGGGACAGGAGGGAAAGCAGCAGTGCCGGCAACGACAACGGTTATGGAAATGTTGTATAGTTGCTGGGCGGCCGCGATTTCGATGCAGCCAGCATAGGAGTTTGGATGAGACATGGTATGTAAATAGTCTTCCAGGCTGCTGTAGTAACGAGGCGGGAGGCCCAGAATGTGGATCTGTTCGCTGTTGAACCCGTTCGATACGTTGTGTAGGAAGAAATAATCGTGATTTTGGGAAATGTGGGAAACAATTTGTTGTCTTTCGTTCGTCCTCGATGGCGGCAATCTGCTTGGCGTACTGCTTCGGAATTCCGCGAAGCCCTGGAGAAGGCGAAATGGAAGGGAGTCTTCTTGCGCTTGATGATGATGTCTCCGTCTTTGATGGTGGAGTCCGTCAGGCGGCAGTTGTAGCACTTGCCACCGACCTGGTCGAAATAAACATAGGGTGCGCGGGGCGGGAGTGGCGTGCAGGGAATGGCGGGGGAGGGGGAAGAGGGGGGGGGGGCAGAGTTCATTATTTGTACTGCTCTACAGCGGCACAACAGCAGTACGTAATCGCTTGCTATACGACGGCAGCAGCAGCAGCAGCAGAAGTAGCAAGTACGTGCGCAAAACGCAGCAGGAAAACGGCCAAAATATTTTTTTAACGTACCAGAACGACCATTTGGGTGCAAAAACGACCAAGAAAAACAGTAATCCGATTACATACGAACTGTAGCCAAAAGATACCAAGCCGTGGAGGTTTCAGTGTAATCGCATGTGTGAGTGGAGCAGTGGCCGGGGATCCTGTGTGATGTCCCCTAGCCACCTGGCTCGTGGTCCGATGAGGATCACTCCGTGATAATACAAGCTCTAAGAACAAGACTTACTGAGTGCGAGGCCAGCGAGACTGGTGGAGTCCCTCGCTGGAAGCCCTCTTGCTGATATCATCTGGCAGAGGCCATAATATCTAGATATTCGCGGAACTTCTGTTGGAGGAGTTTTCGGCTGCGGAGTATTGGGTCACAGCTGGGAAGGCAGTTGGCCCGTTGGACGGATCGAAACGGCTTGAAGCGCACAGCAGGGGAGGACGCTCCGGGAGCTGGAGGACGCACAGGTCAGGCGGCAGTTTCTCCGTTATTACAGTAGAGTCCAGGTGGACTGCTGTGGATTATGGCGCACACGGCAAGCACGCCGCTGGTGGTAGGGGAGTCTCTGACTCCACCGAAATACGGAGAGGTGTGGACCGAGCAGGCCTCTCGTGTTTTTTACGCAGCGTACCTCGATTATGAGGAACGGCTGCAGCTCGCCAACGCTCAGGGGGTGGTTCAGCACTCCAAAGTGAGCATGGGCCAGCTTATCCCCAATTACATTCATCGGTGTTTTGAGGGATTTTACAAGCATCAGACTACGATGACCGCCTCGGAGTTGTTGGACGCTGTTAGGCAGCACGCTGGTTACACAACCACCAGCAACAGATTTGACACCTCGCGGGCGGCAGCGGACTTGCGTCGCGTTCTCTCAATGAGGCGCGATGAAAAGCAGGGCGGTGAAACATCCGTCAAAGACCGCGCGATGATGGTAAACTCCGCTATGGAAAAGTATTTTGCGGAGAATCACGCGGTGCATGCCATGTACCGCGCGCAGGACCGTTCGTGGTTGCCCGGACCGGCGGAATTTGTGAGCATGGCGTTGGTGGATGGCTTATGGCCGTCCGAGTTCAAAAAGTACGTAAAAGGTCAGCTAACGTACGCTGCAGGGTGGAAGAAGGACCCGGCATTGGTCATGGACCAAATTTTTTCTGCTGCAGAACAGTGGAAATTCATCGAGGCGTATGGTCGGAAAGATGCTGCAGGGGCAGCTGAACCGCGACGCCAACAGCAGCAGCAGAAACCGAAACAGCAGCAGTCCGCGAAAAAGTCGTTTGTTCGCGTCTGTTTCGAGTGTGGTGATCCCAACCATTATGTTTCTGATTGCCCAAAAGCTCGCGGTGGCGGCACAGCTCCCAGCAGTGGTGGGCGCGGGTCGTCAGGGTATCGCGGGGGCCGCAATGGCGGCCGGGGCAGATTCAACCATGGACGCGGGCGCGGTGGCCGTGGTGGCAATCAATTGACAGCGGGCGGTGGAACTTCTGCTGTTGCTTCTTCAACTTCTGGTGCGCCAGCGGCAGGAGCCGCTGGGTCGGGATCTGGTTCGTCTGTTGCCGGCCGAGCTGTATACGTTGGAGGAGCTGGAACATCGGTGGGTGCTGCTGGAGCGAGAACTTCGCCATCCACCGAGCGGGCGGAGTCAGTGTCTGGTGCTGCTGCAGGGGCGGTAGCGCCGGAACCGTCTGTATATTCGACGTCTTGGTCGGGGTGGACCGCCGATTCTATTTCTTCGGCGCCGGCTGTAGGAGGGCAGCCATGGCGTCAGGTGACTCTTGGTACCGACCAGAGTTCAACGGCAGGTGAAGTGCCTGTCGATCGCAGCGCTGAGTGTTTACGCGCTGATCTCTCTTTGCCAGGGTCGGTTGGTTCGCTGATGGCGCGTGTGATCCTTGATTCGGGGTCGGCGCTCACGTCCATCGGTGTCGGCTTACTTCAGCAGCTGTCTTCGCATTTCGGCGGCGCCGATCTGCAAATTCCGTTCGAAAATGGCCCGCAGCAGGCGAAAACCGCTACGGGTGTTTCAGTGATGGTCACGCACAAAACGGTGCCGATTGCCGTGAGTGTACGGACGCCGTGGGGAGCGGTGAAATTGGAGCCCATCACTTTCGCGGTCATGCCTGGTACAGATAACGTCGTTCTGTTTGGCATGGCTACCATGAAAGCTCTTGGCATCGACGTCTACCGTGAAGCTCTGGAGAAGCTTCGCCCTCGCGCAGTGCCGGTATCGACCGGTGTGGAGACTCCGAGTTACCTTGCGGCGCGCAGAGTGACGGTTTCCGTGCGTGCTTTTCAGACCGAGGCTACGGTGGATGCTCCGGAGGACAAGGCGGTGGAACATTTGGTCGACCGGGGGCCAGACATGTTCATGGATCCGGAGGCGGAGCGGACGGCCCGAGAACGGGCGTTGGAGGACAGCGTGCAGCAGGCAGAGCAGAGTGGATTAAGCGTCGGCGGAGCAACCCGTTTGCGCGAAATTTTGGCTCGTCGCGTGGGTGCTTTTCGCCGTGCGCTGTGTGGTGATCCGCCAGCGCAAGTGGAGCCGATGCGAGTGCAGCTGAAGCAACAGGCGAAGCCTGTCAAGGCAACGCCACGTCGGTACGAACCGACGAAAAGGGACTGGCTCTCGAAGTGCATTGCTGCTTTGGTGTTTTTTGGCTTTGTCTACCACAACATCCAGGCGGTGTGGGCGAGTCCGGCGATGGCGGTGCCCAAGAAGGACTCTTTCCGTTTGGTGAGCGACTACTCGGCGGTGAACGCACAGGTGGAGAAGTCCCCGGGCGTCATGCCCAACCATGAAGACATGGGAGATCTGCTGGGGGCGCGTTTTTCTTCGGCAAGCTGGACCTACTTCAAGGGTACTGGCAGATGCCTTTGGCTCCGGAGGCGCAAGACGTCTTCACCATGGCGACAAGCGACGGTTTGTTCACGCCTACCCGTGTTCCCCAAGGTGTTTTGAATGCGACTTCTTATTTCCAAGGTGTCATGACTGAAGTGTTGCGTGGTTTGGATTGCAAAGTTTGGGTCGATGACGTTTTCTTTTTCGCAGACACCGAAGAAGCTCTTCTGCAGCTGCTTGATGACATTCTTGAACGCCTGGAGAATGTTGGACTGTTTGTCGCCGCCCACAAGTGTACCTTCTTCTCTCGTGAACTGGTCTGGTGTGGTAAGGTGTATTCCAATGGTGTCGTGTCCCATGACCCCGCTCGAGTGCAAGGTTTAAGTGAAATGCGTCGTCCCGAAAACGCTGGAGAACTAATGCAATTCTTGCAGGCTGTCAACTGGTTGCGTACATCGTTACCACGTTTAGCGGAAACGGTAGCACCGTTACGTGATTTTTTGGAGGAGCTCCTTGTTGGGGCTACACGTCGGACTAAGCGAGTGGCGCGCAATCGTGTCATCAAGGATACCGCGTGGACGGAGGATCGGGTGCGGGCGTGGAATGCCGCACGGGGTTTGGTGGCGCAAGCAGTGCCGCTTCATCATCCTCGTCCCGGGTGCGTTGTTTTGATGTTTCCTGACGCTTCTGATTTCCATTGGGGTAGTTTTCTCACCCAAGTGCCTGAACACGAATTTCGCAGTGGATTGGCGTTGGAAAGCATGTCTCACGAGCCTCTCGGATTTCTGAGTGGTTCGTTCACAGGTTCGCAGTTGCGCTGGGCGACTGTCGACAAAGAAGGTTTTGCGATCGTTAATACGTTCCGGAGGCTCGAATACCTGCTTTGGGGTGGTGTTCATATCTTTACTGATCATCGAAACTTGCAGTACATTTTCAATCCGGAGAAGTGTGTCACGACGGTCACAAAGACCATGGCACAACGCCTAGAGAATTGGAAGGGTGTTTTAGGACAATACCGCTATGCAATCGAACACATCCCTGGCGATCGAAACTGTTGGGGGGATCTGTTGTCTCGTTGGGTCAAAGTTCCTACGGTGCCTGTTCGTTCGGTTGCCGTGCACAGCCCATGTAATGCTGACGATTCGCTTCCCGCATTGGATGTGATTCGTGCCTCGCAACAAAGGTCTGTCGCTCGTATCGGCGTTGGTGTTCATGAATTTTCGACAACCTTCGGTCAAGCTACCTTGGCCGATGATGGTTTGTTTCGTGTGCGTGTTGGGGTGCGTGACGTCTTGTGGATTCCGCCGGATGATCTTGCTCTTCAAACTCGTTTGATGGTGTGCGCGCACATGCGCTCGGCTGGTCACCGTGGTGTGGCGCCGACTTTGTTTCGCCTGAAGGAATATTGTGTTTGGCCTCACATGGGATTCTCAGGTTCGCGAATTCGTTCGCCAGTGTTTGCACTGTGTAGACACGCGTGCAGGTGCACTCATTCCTCGTCCCTACGGAGACACGGTGCATGGTACCGCTCCGGGAGAAGTGGTGCACTTTGATTTTTTGTATGTTGGCCACAGCGGGCCCGAAGGTAGCGATGGCCTGCCTGATGAGGATGGTTTCCGATATGTTTTGGTCATCATGGATGATTTGTCCAACTACGTGGCGTTGGAACCGGCCGAGGCTTGTACAGCCGAGGTCACAGCGAAGCATTTGCTAGCCTGGTGTAAGACTTTGGGGGTGCCGCGTGTGTGGGTGAGTGATACCGCCACGCATTTCAAGAACAGGGTGCTTGCTTTGTTGAGCGACGCGTTGCACATCGAACATCGTTTTGCTGTCGCTTACACGCCGTGGTCGAACGGTACGTGTGAACGCATGGTAAAAGAGGTGGTACGTGCTCTGCGTTCCATTCTGTCAGAACAGCGTCGTCAGGTTTCGGAGTGGGTTGATGTTTTGCCGGCCGCTCAGTGGGCCTTGAACACTTCGTTTCGTGAACGTTACCGAAGCACTCCGTACAGCGTGATGTTTGGGCGTGCTCCGCGTACCGATTTCTCGGCGCTCGTTTCTGAGTCTGATGGCAGGTGGAATGTTGACGTGATGAATGCTGACTTGTTGCGTGCGAACGTCCGTGAAGTCGTTGCAGAGCAGGAGAGATTTTGCGCCGATATTCGCGCAGCTGTTGCCGTGTCTCGCGACAACAAACGTAAACAGGCTCAGGGCCAGGTGGTGTTGCCAAAATTTGCGGTTGGTGATTTCGTGTTGTATGCTCGTGTTCGTCGGCAGGGTGCCACACCGAAATTGTTGTCCACATGGACTGGTCCGTGGCGTGTGGTAGCAGCTGATCATGATCATGTGTACTCAGTTCAGAACATCGTTTCTGGGAAGGTGCATCAAGCTCACGTGGCTCGTTTACGATTTTATGCGGATGCGACGTTGAACGTCACCGCTGATCTGAAGGATGTTTTCCAACATTCCTTTGCGCAGGGTGAATGCCGCATGAATGCTTTGGTGCATGTGGCCGAAGATGATGCCAACGAGGTGATTGTCTTGGTCGATTGGGATGGTTTCGAAGCAGAGGAGCGCACGTGGGAGTCTTTGCGGTCGATTTATTCTGCTGCGCCTGAATTCGTCGTGAAGGAATTGCGCAAATTACGGATGACCCGTGCGCTCAAGATTAAAATTGCTTCAGAGTTCAGCATTGATTTGTGATTTGCCGCATGCGATTTCGTCTTGGTTTTTTGGTTTTGTCAAGCTCGTTCGTGTCGAGTGAACTCGCTTTGGGGGTGCTGTAGCCAAAAGATACCAAGCCGTGGAGGTTTCAGTGTAATCGCATGTGTGAGTGGAGCAGTGGCCGGGGATCCTGTGTGATGTCCCCTAGCCACCTGGCTCGTGGTCCGATGAGGATCACTCCGTGATAATACAAGCTCTAAGAACAAGACTTACTGAGTGCGAGGCCAGCGAGACTGGTGGAGTCCCTCGCTGGAAGCCCTCTTGCTGATATCATCTGGCAGAGGCCATAGAACACAATCAATGGATATTGAGGCAACATTAGTAGTATTGGCAGCAGCAGCAGAGCAGCAACGGCTTCGAGCAGTGGTTGCCGCAGCATTAGCAACATTAGCAGCAGCAGAAGCAGCAATGGATCGCCGCAGCATTGGCAGCAGCAGCGGCATAGCAACGATATGAAAAAAAAAAAGAAAAAAAGAATGTACCCTGGCATGCCGCGACCGCAAAAACTACGGAATTTCATTGGCGAAACAGAAGTATGTACACACAAATGACCAGCATGATGTACGGCAACAACGCAGCAGCAGCACCACATCAGCAGCAGCATATCAGCGATATGAAAAGAACGAAGCCCAAAACGAGAAAAAGCAGTACGTACGCAAAATGGAGCAGCAAAAAGACCAAAATATTTTTTTCAGGTACCAAAACGACCATTTAGGTACAAAAACGATCAAGAAAAACAATAATCCCAGCAGAACATACGAACATTCAGTGAATATTGTGGCAGCATTAGCATTAGCAGCAGCAGCAGAAGCAGCAACGTTGGCTGCAGCAGCAACGATATGAAATGAAGGAAGAAAAAAACTATGTACCCTGGTCTGTCGCAATCGCTAAGCCTACGGAATTTCATTGACGATACAGAAATATGTACACACACAAGACTTAAAAGTGTAATACACACAAAAATCACGTCCAGCATGATGTACGGCAACAACGCAGCAGCACCACAAAAAAAAATCATTGACGATACAGAAATATGTACACACGCACACGTGGAATATACACACAAATCATGCCCAGCATGATGTACGGCAACAACGCAGCAGCGCCACAAAACGACCAGGAAACACAAAATTATCCGAGTACATACGAACATTTAGTGAATATTGCGGCAGCACAAGAAGCAGCAGCAGCAGCAGCAGAAGCAGCAACGGATCGCCACAGCGTTGGCAGCGGCAGCAGCAGGATAGCAACGATATGAAAAGAAGGGAGGAGAAAAATAGTATGTACCCCGAGGCCGTCCGAAAAGTATTTTTGGTACCTCACTATAGACCCGCATGCTGTACCGCAACAACGCAGCAGCAGCATAGCAAGAATACGAAATACGAGAAAAAGTAGTACGTACGCAAAATGCAGGAGCAAAACGACCAAAATACTGTTTCTACGTATCAAAAAAACCATTTGGGTACAAAAACGGCCAATGAAAACAATAATCCGCGGGTTGCAGCAGCATAGCAACGATATGAAAATAGGAAAAAAAGTATGTACCCTGGTATGCCGCAATCGCAAAACCTACGGAATTTCATTGACGATACAGAAATATGTACACACAAGTGCAGCATGATGTACGGCAACAACGCAGCAGCACCACAGCAGCAGCATAGAAACTATATGACATGATGAAAATAACCAAGCCAAAATCGAGAAAAAGCAGTACGTAGGCAAAATGCAGGAGCGAAACGACAAAAATATTTTTTCACGTATCTAAAGAACCATTTGGGTACGAAAAACGACCAAGAAAAACAGTAATCCGAGTACTTTGCACTTTGCTTCGAAGTTGTATTATATTAATGCGCAACCCCCCGCCCGGAAAGGGGGGTTGGAGAAGGGGTGACCCCCCCGGGGCTGCCCCAACGGCAACCCCGGGCTAACATCCGTATACTCGAGTCAACTCCCAACCCAACTGGCGAGACAGAACTCTCGACGCCAGCCTCCAACCCAACTGGCGACACAGAACTCTCGACGCCAGCCTACCAAGCCGCTATCAGAAAAGCCGTTTCTGACAAATAACTCGAGAAACCACACCAAGTACAAGATAACCTTACACGTGAGAAAATCGACACGCACTTGTACCAGGCATACACAAATAACACAAGTACATTTAAACTCACGATGCACTTCAATGTTAATATACGGATAACCCCCTTCTCCGATACTTTCAGATTGCGCGCAAAATCCGAGCCGATGCAACACCACGTCAACGCCACGTTTACTTTTATCAACTATAATAGTATGATATAAAGAAACCCCACTTGCATCGAACAATCCCAAACGCCAAAGAAGGCGGCTAGCCCACGCCGCCACTCGCGCAATCTACGACACCCGGTCGCACCATCAGCGAAATTACCGGGTACGTATAACATACAGCAACAAACGCAAACGTTACTGCGACTATTGAACTCCCCCCCACTGACTCCCTCAAAAGCACGGGCGGGTGGGTGGGAACTCAAACCAGTCTCACACCTTGGACCTGTAGCTCTGCCTCCGCATCACTGCGCTGATACGTGTAGGTTGCGGCTACGTACCAGACAAGGTGTGTTTACCAAGGGCTACGATTCATGCTACCATGAATCACCGCAGTCATCTGATTGGCTTGAACTTCTTACGTACGTACAAAACTCACATTCTCTCATTCTTCCGAGAATGTTCTGCTTTGCACTTTGCTTCGAAGTTGTATTATATTAATGCGCAACCCCCCGCCCGGAAAGGGGGGTTGGAGAAGGGGTGACCCCCCCGGGGCTGCCCCAACGGCAACCCCGCGCTAACATCCGTATACTCGAGTCAACTCCCAACCCAACTGGCGACACAGAACTCTCGACGCCAGCCTCCATCACACATGGGAGTTGACCCTATTTACTGATGTATTCTTACGACCCCTTCCCCGTCCCACTTGCAATCTCATAGGGAACGCATGTGATAACACACTTCACCATTATTTACTTCTGCCTATTCACCCCTAAGAGTGAATTAACTCGCCCCCATTCAGTGCCCTGGCCCGGCTGGATCCCACCGCTCATCCCTTCGTGGGCCATCACGTCCGCTACCCAACTGGCATCCTTTCCGTGACTGCGAACATACGCCTTGTACGCATCGGACGCCCATCGGCCCTCACGCTGCAACACCTTAGGTGGATCAACCCGCTCCCGCCCAGGTCCGGCGGGATCCCATTGTAACGACCCTCCTAGGCCACTCCGTTTGCTATCCAGATGGCGTCCCGCCCCGTGGCGAAACACGTCCATCAACCGCCGGGCTGCAACCCCTCTGGTACCGCTCCCCCTTTCGACGAGTTCGTTGCGCCTCCAATCCTCGGGAGTGCCGAGCGTACTCGTGCGCACACTCCCGCCAACGCAACCACTCATCGCTGGGTTATCGGCCGATGAAGCGGAGTCCGCATAGAGCATCCGCCGCTGCAGACGCAGCACGTAACGAGGGGTCCAGCGAGGAAAAACAAAGGTAGTAACAAGACATACACGCGAACGTGCGAAGGTGCGCAACGAACCCACACCCGAACACACGTAGAAACTGCCCCTTTCCCAAGCAGGTCACCTTTCAACTCACGAAACCACACCTCAACGCGGGCTGCACTGCGCTGCAAGTTGAACGGTTTCGCGATTGAGGTCAACATCAGTCCGTCGCACACGGACGGTACAAACAGCCCAACTCGCAGAACACAAGGGGAAAAAGTAACCAGGTGGAAAAAAAAAAAAAAAAAAAAAAACCACCTGGGAAAAAAAATTGCCCAAGAATGCTCGCGGATCAGGACAGAAAATCACTGACTGACTGAAAAAACACACCTTCCCCGCCCATGGACGGGTGCCGCGCACACGCACTGCAACAGCACACAAACCAACGTGTGGCTCATACTTCCCCAGATGAACGATACACGAAATAAGGGCGACGAAGTCAACAAGTTGTGACACTTGCTTCGCTGAAGCAGATGCACACACTGCAACAGGACACTGCCTCCCCCTGTGGACGGGTGTTAAGCACACGAAGAAACACCAAGATGCGACACATGCTTCGCTGAAGCAGACGCACACACTGCAACAGCACACCGTCCCACCTTCTAGGCGGCTGTTACGCATAAGAAGAAAGAGGTACCCATGAAATCCGCGGCGGCGGAGATACGCGGTGTACCCATGGACACCACGAAACGCGTTGCGAAGAATCCCCCCAGGTGACCGGCACACGGACATGCGCGAGGAAGCCGACTAGTTGCGACGCCTGCGCGGCGCTGAACCAGATGCACACACTGCACACACTGCAACGGCACACAGTCCAACGTGTATCACATGCTTCCCCGGACGAACGGCAAACAAAACATGCACGAGGAAGCCGACGAAGTGCGGCATCTGCAAATATCTGACATGCAGCGCTGAAGCACATCCACACACTGCAACAGCACCCGGTCCAACCTGTGGCAAGCTCTTCCGCGAATGAACGCCACATGAAACACGGACGAGGGCGCCAACAAATGCGACGCCTGCATCGCTGAAGCAGGCGCACACGCTGCGACAGCACACCGTCCCCCCTGTGGACGGGTGGTACGCAGACGAAGAAACGAGAACCGACGCAATTCGCTTTGGCGGCGATACGCGGTGTGCCCGCGGAGGTCACCAAACACATCGCAAAGAACCTTCCCCCGGATGAACAGCTAACGAAACATGCACGAGGAAGCCGACGAGTCGCGACACCTGTAGCGCTGGAGCAGATGCTCATTCTGCAACAGCACACAGTCCAACTTGTGCCACATACTTCCCCGGATGAACGGCACGCGAAACATGGACGGGGGAGCCAAAGAGTTGCGACACCTGCTTCGCTGAAACAGACGTACGCACTACCATAGCCCACGGTCCAACTTGTGGCACACGCTCCCCCGGATGAACGACAAACGCACACGAAACATGGACGCGTAGCGCAGGAGCAGACGCACATGCTGCATCAGCACACTGTCCAACTTGTGACACATGCTTCCACGGATGAACGGCACACGAAGCACGGACGGGGAGCCAAAGAGTGACACCTGCTTCGCTGGAACAGACGTACGCACTGCAATAGCACACGGTCCAACTTGTGGCACACGCTCCCCTGGATTCCCGGATGAACGGCGCACGAAACACGGACGGGGAGCCAAAGAGTGACACCTGCTTCGCTGAAACAGACGTACGCACTGCAATAGCACACGGTCCAACTTGTGGCACACGCTCCCCCGGATAAACGGCACACGAAACACGGACGGGGAGCCAAAGCGTGACACCTGCTTCGCTGAAACAGACGTACACACTGCAATAGCACACGGTCCAACTTGCGGCACACGCCTCCCCGAACGAACAGCACACGAAGCACGGACGGGGAGCCAAAGAGTGACACCTGCTTCGCTGAAACAGACGTACGCACTGCAGTAGCACACGGTCCAACTTGTGGCACACGCTCCCCCGGATTCCCGGGTGAACGGCACACGAAACACGGACGGGGAGCCAAAGAGTGACACCTGCTTCGCTGAAACAGACGTACGCACTGCAATAGCACACGGTCCAACTTGTGGCACGCGCTTCCCCGAATAAACGGCACACGAAACACGGACGGGGAGCCAATGAGTGACACCTGCTTCGCTGAAACAGACGTACGCACTGCAATAGCACACGGTCCAACTTGTGGCACACGCTTCCCCGGATTCCCGGATGAACAGCACACGAAACACGGACGGGGAGCCAAAGAGTGACACCTGCTTCGCTGAAACAGACGTACGCACTGCAATAGCACACGGTCCACCTTGTGGCGCACGCCTCCCCGGATGAACGGCAACGGGGAGCCAAAGAGTGACACCTGCTTCGCTGAAACAGACGTACGCACTGCGATAGCACACGGTCCAACTTGTGGCACACGCTTCCCCGGATGAACGGCACACGAAATACGGACGGGGAGCCAAAGAGTGACACCTGCTTCGCTGAAACAGACGTACGCACTGCAATAGCACACGGTCCAACCTGTGGCACACGCTTCCCCGGATTCCCGGATGAACGGCACACGCAACACGGACGGGGAGCCAAAGAGTGACACCTGCTTCGCTGAAACAGACGTACGCACTGCCATAGCACACGGTCCAACTTGCGGCACACGCTTCCCCGGATGAACGACAAACGCACACGAAACATGGGCGCGTAGCGCTGAAGCAAATGCACATGCTGCATCATCACACTGTCCAACTTGTGACACATGCTTCCCCAGATGAACGGCACACGAAACATGGACGGGGAGCCAAAGAGTGACACCTGCTTCGCTGAAACAGACGTACGCACTGCAATAGCACCACGAAACATGGACAAGGAAATAAATAAGATACGACACCTGCTTCGCTGAAGCAGGCGCACACACTGCGACAGCACACCGTCCCCCTGTCGACTGGTGATATGCACGACACCTGTAGTGCTGAAGCAGACGTACATGCTGCAACAGCACACAGTCCAACTTGTGGCACATGCTTCCCCGGATGAACGGCACACGAGACACGGACACTGGAGTCAAGGAGTTGCGACACCTGCTTCGCTGAAACAGACGCGCGCACTACAATAGCACATGGTCCAACGTGTGGCACACGCTCCCCCGAATGAACCGCACACGAAACATGGACGAGGAAGTCAACAAGATGCAACCTGTTTTTCGCTGAAGCAGGCGCACACCCTGCGACAGCACCCCCGACCCCCCTGTGGACGGGTGCTACGCAGACGAAGAAACGAGAACCGACGAAATCCGCTTCGGCGGCGATACGCGGTGTACCCACGGAGGTCACGAACCCGCTCGTGGAACTTCTCCCGGATTAACGGCTAATGTAATATGCACGAGGAAGCCGACGCGACCCCCCCGATTCGCGACCAGCAACTTGTACCACCATAGGTGGTTAAGCTACAGTGGAGCAACCGGTACCAGTTAGACCCCAATCCACGTAATATTGTAGCGAAGGACAATAAAAAATACCAGTTACCACCGCTACCAGCTACACAGCCTGTATGCTCTGATAATCTTGTACCACCAAGAAACAATCAGAGCACCAATAGCTCAGAGTACGCTCTACCAGAATACTGCACAGGCCCTAGTTTCGGGAAACCGCTATGCCATACATTGGTAGTATACCCCGGTACGAGCATTTGACATATCGTACATACAACCACTGCTGCACGAACACTGCTGTATACGCATGGCTGTACCAGTTATACTCACATAACCTTTTCTCGAGTTTGGTACCACCGATAAAAGTCTCGCATGAGGTATGATATTTCGCATTAATATTATTAATAAAAGTACGAGCACTTGAAAGAACGTACGACCGCTGCTGCACAAACCCTGCTGCTGTATCCGCACTTCTGCTGAACCCTTCATATTTACTATCAATAATCGTGCCTTTCCTCGAGTTTGGTACCAAGCAAAAGTACGAGGGGATGCGTCTGGTATAATATTCCCGCAAGCACACACTACTGGCCCATCGCTGCTGTACGCATGCGTTTGAAATTTGCGAACATAATGATACCACCGAGGGCGCAACATCCCGGGTAACGTCACACTGCTGTGCTACAGCAGTACACATCCCCTGTAACGTCTCACTGTGCTACGACATACCAGAGGTACCGATCTTGCCGATTCGTTCCGGTGCTGGCTTGTAGTCTCACACCTTGGACCTGTAGCTCTGCCTCCGCATCACTGCGCTGATACGTGTAGGTTGCGGCTACGTACCAGACAAGGTGTGTTTACCAAGGGCTACGATTCATGCTACCATGAATCACCGCAGTCATCTGATTGGCTTGAACTTCTTACGTACGTACAAAACTCACATTCTCTCATTCTTCCGAGAATGTTCTGCATACGAACATTCAGTGGATATTGCGGCAACATTAGCAGCAGCAGCAGAAGCAGCTACAGCAGTATTAGCAGCACCAAAAGCTGCAACGAATCGCCGCAGCGTTGGCAGCGTTGGCAGCAGCAGCAGCAGCATAGCAACGATTTGAAAATACGAAGCAGCATAGCAACGATATGAAAATAAGGAAGAAAAAAAGCATGTACCCTGGTATGCCGCCATCGCAAAACCTGCGGAATTTTATTGACGATCCGAAAATATGTACACTTCCAGCATGAGGCACGGCAACAATGCGGCAGCACTACATACAGCAGCAGCAAGTGCACAGGAGCAGCAGGTGCACAGCACGGCAACAACGCAGCAGCACTACAGCAGCAGCGAGTGCACAGGAGAAGCAGGTGCACAGCAGCAGCACTCATGGCGTGGCGCTGACAGCAGCAGCAGCAGCAGCAGCAGCGGCAGCCGAAAACGAGCAAAATTAGTACGTAGGGTCACCAAAACATGTACACACAGAAATCGTGTGCACCGAAAATGCACCACAGTAGCAGCAGCACTCACGTCGTTCGGTGCAGCGGTGACGGCGTCAGCTGAATCCTCCGTTCCTTCGTTCACGTCCCGCAAACAGTTGTGTATATGCACGTTCGCGTGCACTGTGTGTAAGAGGAGCCGACGCAACGCACGAAGGGGAAAGAACGAGCATGGATGAGCCCAAAAAAATAAACGCTTTGACGTAGGTTTGTATGCAAAAAGGCAATTGAAAACCCCCAAAAAACGTACTGGCAACATACAGCACGCAACAATAGACATAAGCAACTCACCACCGTCAGCAGTCTCGAGGGTTCACGAGACAACCCCTTCCTTGATCGGGCTAGCACAGAACTCGCAGTCGGTTGCCCAGTACAGGATGATCCCGCCACCAGCGCACGTGAGATCCTTGCAGGTGGCGAAGGCCACGTTTTTGCCACCAGGCGCGGAGTTCTTGACCAAGTGCTGGTCCGTGCACCGGTCGCAAACAACAGCCGGCACCAGGTCTGTCTTTGTCGTTGCCGCTCTCTTGCCAGAGGGCGAGGACCACGCGCCTCTCGACGAGGGGGAAGTGAGTTTAGGGGGCGTGGAGAAGGGAGAGGCGGGAGTTGCAGCACCAGCAGGTTCGCCACCGGCAGCAGCAGCTTGGCCGCCGATAGCTGCACCTATCTATGCCGTTCGTCGAAGGCGAGACGCCTCTTTTAGGCGCCGTGCGAAGAGCTGTCTATTGGTTGGCAGTTTGCGAAGAAGAAAGAAGAAAGGTTGTTTGGCTGTTTGGCTGTTCGGCTGTTTCAAAGAAGAAGGGCTGTTTGCGAAGAGCTGTCTATCAGTCGGTGTGTTTGCCAAGAGCTATTAATAGCAATTGACACCGACCCCAAAAATCGTACAAATAACTGTATTTATAAAGGTTTGATGTATATCATAGGTCCTATTGACTATGGACCCCCGTAATAGTAAAGATCCGGGTGTACTTGATGCTGTCGTTGTTGTCCTTGGGATTTATTGTAATAGTGCTGTTGCTGCCGCTGCTGCTGGTTGGTGGTGATGCTGGTGGTAACGTTGCCCCTGCTTGCTGGTACTGCTGCTGCTGCAGCTGTTGCTGGTGGTGGTGGTGGTGGTGGTGGCTGTCGTGCTAGCCTTGGGATTCTGCCATAATTCTTTGGCAGTCCAATACCCTACCCCGACGGCTGCCTTTTCCTCGACGGTCAGCCCATCGCGCTATTTTTGCTTCGCGAGTATGGCTTGGATCCAAGGAATGTCTACGGCGTCAGCAGCCACCTCAAAGCCCATTCTTGCAACCTCTCACCGGGTCTCCCTCAGCACGGTGTCCAGTGGCGGTCCATCCCTACGTTCACCCTCTCGCACGAGCCATCCTGACTTATAGGTCCTGCTAGCGAAAGGGCAAAACTTGTGCACCGGGTATGGCGCCGCGCTCGACCTCGCCATGAGGCGCGGGAGCAAAAGAAGAGATGGTGTTGTTGTTCTTGTTATTATTATCGTCCGCGAGTTGTATTAATAGTTGTACCAGTGTACTAGTGCAGAAAAGACAAGACAAGACTGGGCTCAGGGACCATAGGTAGGGGTCCAGAAATAAATATAGATTGTTCGCGCATAATAAGAAACAGGAATGCTGGTCCAGTCCGAATTTCTTATTAGTGAACGGTATCTATAATGCGTTCAGTATGACCGCTATCAAATTTATCAGTCATTTACTCTCATAGCGGGATCCTTTATCTACCTGTGTTCTGGTAGAGGGCAAGGTATTGTTTTCAGCGTTAAAAGTCGACTTCATGTAACAGTGCATATCTGTTCGAGACAAAATCCGATGCGCGAAACGGTTTTCACGTTGGATTACCTGGTACTTTCCGGATAGACTGGCAGTGCCGGTATGATTGTTTGCAGGTGAAGGGCTGCGGGGGTGTCGTCACAAAGATAAACAACAAAAAACTAGAAAATACAGGCTGTACTACTTCAGCTAGCTGCTGCTCTGCTCTAGAATTTTATCCCTGACGACACAGAACGATCACACATGAAATTCTCAACGCAACGTGACCGATGGAAGTGGCATCTCGTATTATATACTAATATGTTGAACATGGATGCATGGAGAGTTGTCTGGTGGTGTGAAGACGAAGTTCACTGCATTTTAGACAACACACTGAACGCAGAGTCTACGTCGCCCTCAGTCTTCTCCAAAACAACACACAATACACGGAAAACGTCAGAACGTGTGTAAAGAAGACGATTCAATCGCAAAACGTATATTCCGCAGCAGCCAGGGCTACACCAAATCCTTCACGTTAGCCCATGTTAAACGTCAGTGGCTATTAAAGAGAATCGCCTCTGCGACAACGCTAGCCATGTTTAGAGTCCTCGTACGACCCACGGACCAAAGGGAACTTGCAAGGAGGAAATTCAATTGTCCTCTGCGTTTCGACGAATACGTTTTCCGTCCCTGGGCCAGTGTCAGCAGGCACGATACGCCGTTGCTCGTCCAAGTATGGGTCCAGGGTCGATCTGAGACCACCCACCCTTGCGGTGTGTGCACTCCTGGCAACCTCCGGATTCCTCCATCGGTGTACGACCGCCATCTCCTCCGCTCACCCCCCGCTGGCGATATCCACCCGCAATGCGCGGACTCAGATATTTGCCCCTGCCTCCGTCGTCTCGGCCGCGACCATGGATGGCGCCAACGAATCCCGCATTGAGGGGTTGGGAGCAAACATTCGAGGTGTGGCCACGGCAGTGCTTGAAATCTTGGTCAGTGATTGCTGCATCATCGCCCTGACGACCCCGCGGCGACTTTCATGAGCGGGAGCTATCCGCGTTTCTCAGACACCGAAGCTTAGCTTTGAGGTTGGCTGACTATCTTCCTGTTGATGGCAATGACGACGGAGAGTGCAGAGATACCGGCGGTATCCCTGAATACGAGGGACGCGGCAAGAAGACAATAATAGTGTTGCCGTGACATCGGTGATTGGTTGTGGCCCGAAAACGGCTTCGAAGCGTGTCTGCAGATTCAAGAGAGCAGCCACTCTTGTACATCCGAAAGGTACGCACATTTGACCCAGTTTACGTATCACATTATAGAAGTTATATTACTACAGTAGTACCGCCATCTTTTAGTTCAAGAAAGCTAGCTAGCCATCTCCCTGCCAACAAGAGTACTCCCCATGCCTTAGCACGACTCGTAACCGACAGTAGGCTGCCAACACAGGCACTGAGATTTGGAAGCCTCTACATGTTCTTTGGTTGTTTGGATAGTTTTACGAGCATCTACACCCGCCGCTCACCAGTATATCCCTGTCGCCTGGTCGCATCAGACCCGCGACTTTGTCGTCCTGACTAAGGGCGAGACCGATCCACTCGTTGCCTGCTCTGGCTCCACCTGCAGCGTCGTTACCTTCATCATCAGTGTTATCTGGCAATCGAATGGAAAATTGTGCGGTCCACTCCAGATGAGCGTATAAGGTAGTGAAACCGAAGTCTCAATCACACGCGAGGGCTACACAATATCGTTCGCCTGCATCAGAAATGTCAGACTCCATCATATTCGAAAACAAGTAGAATATTTCATGCATGCCGCCATCCTTACGCTAGAGCTCTAGCACACGACCAATAATTCACCTGCTCGCTTTGCGGTGTTCCCCGTAGGAAGGTCTTCGTTTTTGAAGTCGCCATTGCCTCCGGACCATCGTCCAGCGGTGGCTTGCTCCGGACCATCGTCCAGTGGTAGCTTGTAAGATTCCGCCTGCGGATGATATATATAGGCCCCGCAACGCTAAATCATCGAAAGACGCAGGTTCAGCAGACTCTGGCCGTGTTTTTGTCCTGGCGTACACGCCCCCCCTCCCTCCCTCCCTCAACAAACCCTCCTCCTTCCTGGGCGGCACGCTCGCCTCTACGGCTGCATCAAATCCCTCGTCACCGTCTGCTGCGATTTCCTGCTGGTGGAAGATAGGGCGCCGGTTCCGGGCGCTGCGCCCCGGCCTGCGGGAGTAGATACCGCATGTCGTTCCGTGCAACGCTTGCTCGTCGTTTGCCCGGCCTTTCATGACACATGTATTGGCGGCGACCTGGCGTATAGGACGAAGGCACCTATTAATGTTTCCCTCATGATCTTGACCGCTCCCCACAGCCCGACCAGCTGCGTCCGAGCTTCCCCGTGACAGAGAGCTTCACGCGCGGAGAATAGCTGGTTCTGTACAGTCACACCTAGTTCGCGGATAGGGCGTAGACGAGACCTGTTTCGCGGAGAGGGGAGTATACGAGGGCGGCAAGGATGAGGGTGCTTCTGTGTGTAGAACTTGAGGGGCGCTGGGCGTTGCGGTTACGTATTGCAGTACCGACATATTCGATGATAGAGTTTTGACCGGCCACCGTATTTCCTCGATAAGTTTCAAACCGGGCGCCAGGTCCTCAGGTGCAGGGAACGCAAAGGCGAGGCGATGGCGCACTTCGAGTCGACCATCGCTTTGCACAGAACGACCGAGTTGAAGGTATCATATAACCTTAGTCCCGTTGTGTGTCGTTGAGACGAGCGCTCGTGCAGCGGGAGAACGGAATGGCGCTGTTCGGCAACTGCTTCCCCGGCAGGCATGCCGTCATGGCGGCGTGTTATCGAGACGAGTATGCTACCAATTTCAACTTAGCGAGCGGGTGCAAATGCAAGGTATTCGCCGCTTCTACGCCGCAGTTGTTGAAAGCCTGGGCAGCATCCATTTTGATCGCGATACTAGTCAGCGCAAGGGGTCCATCGACCAGAAAGGCGGTCGCCGGGCAAGTTGGTGCAAATATAAAAAAGAGTGCAGGTACTCCTGCCTCAAAAACTGACGCGGGAAAAAATGTACCCAGATGTTATTTGTCATGGCACTCGTGGCTGGCTTCGCTCACCTTAGTCGATCCTCGGAAGCAGTAGGGAACGTCTCCTGTGTGGATCCAGAAAGGACCCTCTGCAAGAGGAAGAGGAAGGGCGTTCCGCGATGGGGGAGTGCATTGATGGCCGCCACGTTTTGCCCCCCGATTCGACCGTCTCCCACCCGCGTCTACACGAAGCACCTCCTTGTCCACCCGGCTGGTCGCTCTTACAAAGGACATGGGCAGCAGCGGTGGCGGCGCAGGGGTCGAACACGATACTCGACAGGGACTCCATCTCCAGCTTTTAGAGAAGAAGGGCAGGCTGGATCACGGCGGTCAGCTCTTTCTCGATGTACGAGCTGATCCCCGTTGCCTCCTGAAGCATAGGGCGGCCAGCACAGGAGTCATCTGGGGATGGGTTCAACAAGCGAGACGGACGACGGACGACCGGTTGAGGCGATGTCGAGTCTTGTAGAAAAAACATACGGCGTCACTCGTTCTGACGAAACAGGCAAGTCTGCTCTTGACCACCGTGACAACACTGCCATGATGGTAGTTGTTCAGCTGTACTCTGGATCAAGCGTGTAACACAAAAACAGAGTATTACAACCCGCAGTTCACCTGTGAGTACAAGAGAATGTGCGGCTTCAACCCGTCGCCCCCGTGAATCCTGAGCCTGGCCTCGTAGGAGAGCTCGAACTACCTGGCCGGCTGCTTCCTGCTGCTGCCTGGTCGGCTGCTATTACTGCTGCTGTTGCTGCTGCTATTGCTGCTGCTGATGTGGTGGTTGTTGTTGCTGCTGCTGCTGCTGCTGCTGCTGCTGTAGTCGATAGTGCTGGCACTGGTGCTTCTGTCTACAGTTGTAGATCGGCCTTCCCGTTGAAGTCGGCTGCTTTGCGGGTGTTGCTGGTGGAGGCTGTTGTACTCTTCCTGGCACTGCTCCTCCTCTTCGGCGTCTGGGGCCTGACACGGAGAGCTCTGACTGCCTGGTCTGCTGCTGCTGCTGCTGGGGCTGCTACTGCTGTGCTGCTGCTCGTGCTGCTGTGCCGCTACTGCTTTGCTGCTGATGATGTGTTGGCGCCGCGAGAAAGGTGCCGCTCGTACACGGAACCTGACAGTCCAGTGAGCGGAATTCGAGGCTCGTGGTGATTTCGGGGTGATTTTGGCCTCTTGGCCAATAGACATCATCGTAATCAAAAGTCGTAATCTATCTCACTCGGTAAACCCCTCATATTATCGGATATTGACACTAAGAATGCGCAGTAATCAAGAAAACTGCCCTACCTTTTGTCGCAGTGCCCAAGACTGAGGTCAAGGGGGTTATCGTCCCTGTTCCCCGTGACCCTCATCCAATTTATTTTTTATGCAACCCATTCGGCAAATTTTATACGTCACGAGACAGCTTTTGCGGACTTTAATTGCGCGCCGCGCAATGTATACGAACCCCTGTTCTGGCAGGTACTGGAGCATTAATGTATAGTCATTCCCATTGACTAGAGCCAATTTTTATGAGAATCCTCGGTAGACATCTATCGACAAAACCAACGACACCGTCATGAAATCTGAACAGAATGCGCTGGTTAAGATCTCCGACCCAGACTAGTGTCACAGTGCTCACACCTCGGTCGGTGATATGTGGCGTGGGCTGACCAGGCGTCTGATAAAAAACATTTTGGCACTGGTCTGTGACACGGTATCCGAGTGTAGAGGTAAGGGAAGTGAAGGCAGGAACTGGCTGGCCGGAGGAAGCTTCTCTTGTTTGTAGTATAGGCTTCTCTTATGATTGTTGTTTTTCTTCTTGGTCCTTGGTGAGAGAGAGGGGAGCAGAATGAGAGTGAGTCGATGGGGGTTTGGTTCGAGGCAGCAAACCCACTCTGGTCTCCTACATTAGCCCGCTCGACGGGTTTATACGTTTGTCCGAGGAACTCTCCTCGGACGCGTTCCGACTTATCTATCGACGACCTGGACTACCGGAGTAGCCATACCTTGGGATAGTTTCTATAAGTCCGCTAAAACGCATTGCACGGGTCATTTAGACTGTTCTAGGAACACTGCTCGTGTCCTCACAGTAGTCACACCTTGCGATACTTCTGGAAGTCCACTAAAACACATACTACGGGTTATTCAGTCTGTTCTACGAACATTCCTCGGGTCCTCACGTAAGCCGTGCTGGCTTGTTATCTACTGAGAGAAACTTCCGAGCTTTGGGAATACTGTTAAGGGTATTCAGGGTTATCATTCTTGTTCACCAAGGAAAACTATAGTGCCTCAGGAATTTTCTTGGGAGTATTCAGGGCTTCGGTACTTAAGGACTTTGGTACTTCTAGAACACTGCTCAACCACTTCTATAGCCCGGTACTACATCATATCACATTAGCCCACCCTGGATAGTCGTATATGCAGACCACACGACGGTCGATGGATGATAACGGAGTTCATCCTAGAGACCGGAAAGGGGGGTCGAAGATGCGGCTATTCGAAACAACAGAATGATGCTATATATATCCCCACACCCCGTAATGAGACCTTGAGTGTCACCAATAGTGAAACTGAGGCAAAAGGGAGTAAGGGCAAACAGAGAAGACCGAAATGAAGGCAACAAGAAACACTAGGAAACGAGGAACACTGGGGACCAACGCAGAAGGATGTAGAAAACCCAAAATGTAGCGAAAAGCAGGCACGAAGACGAATGCAGGAGGAGAAGGCGCAAGCTCTGGGCGAAAAGAGATACCAAAACCAAAGCAGAAAACAGAGTATATGGCGTTGTGCGTGAGGGCTCATACGTCCGGGGCCTTGACGAGTCCGGGGAAATACTAGAGCACGGTTGAGCGTCGAATCGCGATGAATGCGATGAGGGCACGCAAACAGGGACACCACACGAAGTACTGAACGCGCAGGGGGTTACAGTAGGATCGTTATAAACGTTGCCGGGATTATGCCCCAAAGGACTTGCTAGGGCCTGAACGAGACACTGTGTCTACTCTAAAATGGCGAACTAATAGTGGGAACAAACACCAGCAAACGGAGCACGGTAACTCAACCAGGATCAGTACGCCCAAGAGATCAAGAAGTCGCTCGGAAAGGGAGGCCTAAGGCATCTGGTTCGACGTGGACAACGATGTGTGTCCCTACAGCTTAACATGCACAAGTTGTACTTACGGCGGCTACATCGTAGCCAGATCGTTCGCCACGGACGAAGGGAAAGTGTGGCACACCTGATGAAAATCGAACCCAAAATCTGGTGGTAAAAAGAACAACGGAAACGAGATCAACTCTAATTTTCTCTCTGCGATCCGAACCCAACACAGGAGACACAAACCGTGGGGACGGCGGTAAGGCGGTTCAGTGGCCTTGTAAGAAAAGACAAGTAAATGGAGAGACCCTAGAGGTTAGTGGAAAGAAAATAACACAAAGCAGTTAAAACGTGTATTGTCACGGCTCGGCGGTAAGTCGGGGGCCTGTGATACCAGGGGTGGGTCGGAAGAGACGCCAAGGAACAGAACTGGAAAGACCAATCTGAGAAGAAAAATAGAATATCAACGCCCGGAGGCGTACTATCGCCAAGTTCGTTGTGGTGGCCTATAAAAGGCTTATCACACCTAGGAGCGCAAGGGGGTTGATATGACTATCTGATTTTAGAAAAAAACGAAGATAAAACCCAAAAGGCTAAACTACTGCCAGAGATGGAAGACTAGCCTGGAAGAACTATGCTATCCCGGAAGAACTACGTTATGTCGTACCTGAGAAGGCTATTCAGAACTAATATACGCTACGAAGACAACAAAGGCTGATGGGGGGGCTTGGTGGAAACGGCAGGGGCTCCACGAGGCGCATCCGCGCTCCGCAGCACCCCACGGGCCAAGTTTGCTGTCCCGTGGCGTTGCAGGCACCAGGAGCCGAAGATGGCGTCCCGTGCGGTTGTGTAGCGAGCAGGCTACAGGTTGATCTTGATAGGGTCTGGGTCGTCCAGGAACCGAATAATGTAGGAGTCGTCCGGGGGCGAGTCTGAAGGGCTGTCCGCAGAGGTGTTAGTAGGGGGGTCTCGGGGCGCGCGGTGGGCAATCTTACCCAGCCACCAAAGGCCGTCGCGCGCCTTGTACCAGATGTGGGCCCCAGATGGTAGGACGGTCGTGTTGAAATTACGGAGCCAGAGGTCACGAGAGACCAAGGAATAGCCGAGGGCGAGGAAGATTTGGCCTTGTTATCTTGAGAGTTCCCGGTGCGCGGCGCCTATGCGCCGTTGTCGACAGAGGCGATTCGTCTGCTTGTGTTGCGCCGGTGTTCCAGACCAGTAGAGTAGGATGTGGCGCCGGGAGTGTTGAAGGTCGAGCTCGCGTTCCCAAGAGGGGCTGAGGAGTCCGGCCCAATGAGTCTCGTACAGGACCGCGATAACACCACCGCGGCCGAGTACGAGCTGGTGGCCGGAGATGCGCTCGACCTCGAGGCGCTCCGGGGGGTGATGAGACGTCGTCGACGGCTACGTGGTAAGGTGGAGACTTGGCGGCGGAGGTGGTGAGGACGTAGGTTGTGAGGTCCGCAGGCAGGTACTTGGGAAGGTCGGTGATGTCGTCGGGGCTCCGGCAAGGCTTGCACCGTTTGACGGAGACGCGGGGCTTGGAGTCCCGTCCGGGGAAGTCAGAAGGTGGATCTAGAAAGAGTAGTTTGTCGTGCAGAGGTAGTTTGTCAGGCGTGTCGGAGGCGGGCGCCGGTCCTATGGCTAGAATCCTAAAGGGCCCATTCCAGTTGAGGGAGAGCTTCGTCTTGAGCACGGTTGCGTCGGTGTCCATTTTGGCGCCCTGGCGAATAGTCGAAGCGGAGTTGTAGACCCATGCCCAGCCGCCTACGGCGAAAGGGGGAGAGGCAGAGAGGGCGGCCATGATGGGGGCGTTCCGGCGTTGTAGACGCGATGTGGTGATGTGGTAAAGCTCGCGAACGAGGGAGTAAGCGCGTTGTTGGCGGTCGGTGGCGAGGTTGATGTAGGAGAGGTGGTCGTGCTCCAGGCTCTGATGACCGCCGATGTTGTCGGGCTCGAAGACGGTGAGCGGGAGGCAGGGAAGGCGGCCTATGTGGACCTCGTTGGGCGCAAGTCCGGTAGCGGCATTGACAGAGTTGTTGTAGGCCGCCGAGACGTGCGGCAGCAACACATCCCAGTCGGTTTGTTGTCATTTCCGACCATGTATAGCATCTGGGCCAGAACGTGGTTGACGCGCTCGACGCCCCCGTTGGTGCAGGGAAGTTACGCGCTGGTGTTGACCTTGTTGACGCCCAGGCGATCGTAGACGGCGCGGGCGAGCTTGGAGGTGAAGTTGAGGTCGTTGTCGGACAGAAGCGTTACCGGGCACCTCCAAAGGGTGATGTACTGGTCGATGACAACGTCGGCGGTGCCGGCGGCCGTGAACGGAGCTGCTGAGACGGCAAACATGTCGGCGCGGTGGCTGAAGCGGTCCGTGAAGAGGAGGATGTAGGCGTTCCCGCGTGGTGTGAGGGGAAGAGGTCCAAAGTAGTGGTGATGCCAGGGCTGTTGGGTAAGGGTAGGGAGAGGATCGGCCAGGGGATGGTTTGTCGGGATGTCTTGCGGGCCTGGCACTTGAGGCAGCGGCGTATCCACCAGCGAGCGGAAATATCCATGCCGACCCACCAGTAGAAACGCGCCAGCATGAGAACGGTTCGAGTGACTCCCAGGTGTAGGGAAGTGGTGGCGTTGCATGTGTTCAGCACCCAGGGGCGCATCAGCATTGGAACGTAGATGCATGGGCGGGAAGGGGCTGAAGGGGGCGGGCTGTGTCCGGGCGGGGGGTTGGGCGGTCGCCGTACGATAAGAGCGATATCGTCGTCGGTGCGGTGGAGTGTGCTTTTCGCGGCAAGGGCGAAGACCTCGACAAGCGGCGGGCGCCTAGACGAGGGGATGAAGTCCAGGAGGTCGGTTGGGGGTGGGGAAGGGGAACCCAGGGATAAGAAGCGAATGGTGGCGGAACACAGGGGCTCGGCGCGTTGTTCACGCGCCCAGTCGCCGTGAGTGCAATGCTCGACGCGGGCGTGGAGGCGGGGATCGTCTTCACCATCGCCGGCTTCGCCCCAGGTTAGGGGTGGGGAAGGGGAACCCAGGGATAAGAAGCTAATGGTGGCAGAACACAGGGGCTCGGCGCGTTGTTCACGCGCCCAGTCGCCGTGAGTGCAATGCTCGACGCGGGCGAGGAGGCGGGGATCGTCGTCGGGATCGACGGCGGGGTCCAAGGGCGAAGCCGGCGATGGTGAATTTGGTGTGGACGACGTTGCTGAGGGGGTTGGTCTTGGTGAAGTCGGAGCTGTCGGTGGTGCAGGTAGCGTGGGGGCTGCGGCTGAAGGTGGTGGTGGTTGGAGGGGCCTCGACTGGGCCCTGGTTGGTGGCGATGATGCGCGGGTCGGCGTAGGTAGTCTGGAAACGGTAGGTTGTGGCCGGCGTCTGAAGCCATAGTCGATCGCGGCACGGGGGGTTCCCGCGGCGGCGGCGGCGGCGCGTTGCCGGGTCCGAGAAGAGATCTGGTCCGAAGGAACTGGGATCGTGGCGCCACTGGTGGATGACGGGGAGACGACGGGCGGCCTGGAAGCCGAGGCTGGAGGAGCGCCATTGTCCACGGCGGCTTTCTCGGGGCACGGAGGCGTTCCGTCGAGGGTGGTATGGGTCGATACGGGCCCCACGAAGGTGTTGGAGGTCGGAGAAGGGCTGGTGTGTTCCCCGCGAGGTCCCAGGAGGCGAAAGTCGACGAAGTGGTCGGTGGCAAGGGGAAGGGGCTGGATGGTCGGGATGGGGCGGTAAGGAGAAGATACGAGCCCACCCAAGCTGATACCCGGTGCAGTTGGTTCACACGTCGCGAAGCCACAGGGGCGTATGAGATAGATGCCAACCGTGTCGGGACCGGTGAGGTGGTTGGGCCCGGTGCGGTCGGCTTCGGTTGCAGGTTGTGGGAGGCCGGAAAGAAAGTCGGCGTTGCCGTTGTTGTGCCTTTGCGGTATTCCAGGGTGTACGTGTACGCCGAATGGAACTCGAGCCAGCGCCCGACGCGGGCGTTGTGTTCGCCGACCTTGGCGATGCTCTCGAGTGCCTTGTGGTCCGTGTAGATGCGGAATTTCGTCGACCAAAGGTGGTCGCGCAACCGTTTATTGCCCAGACGATGCTTCCGGCCTCGAGGTCGAGAGGCGTCCACGAATGTTCAGAGTCTAGGGTAGCGCGGCTGACGTAAAGGATGGGTCGGACGGAGCCGTCGGGCTGTTCTTGTTTCAGGGTGGCACCGAAGCCGTCGAGGCTGGCGTCGCAGTAAAGTCGAAAGGGGCGGAAGCTGTCGGCGACAGCGTCCCAGTCGGGGTAGACCAAGATCGGGGGTTTGGCGAGTTCGCGAAGGATATCGCGAACGGTGGCTTCCATGGCAGGGGTGAAGTCGAAGGTGACGCCTTGCTTTAGCAGGCCGAAAATGGGGCGGAGGCGTCGCGAAGGTTATGTAAGAATTTGCCGTAGTAGTTGATGCCCCCAAGGAGTGACCGCACTTGCTTTTTGTTCTCGGGCATGGGCATCTTGGTGAGGGCGGCGACCTTGGCGG